>SJYT01083646.1:23918-114530 GCA_006410635.1 Cephalophus harveyi | reverse complement strand
TTAAATCATGTTACTTTTATATTTTGAACAACTTTTCTAGAGATTTTTTTTTCTAATGAAGAGAAAGGTACAAATCAAAGTGGCTCAGAAAAATAAAACTGAGTGTATATAAGAACAGAATACATTTTAATGCTTAACACATCAAATACTTTTTTAATACTAAAAACTTTTAAATGTCCACATGTTTATTTTCTTTCTGAGGTGGAAAAATTGTTGTCCAGGAAAACACTTTTCACAGTTGAAGGACCTTGGAGGTTTTGTTCCAGTAAAGTCCTGGTGTTCTTATTTCAGACAGCTTATATTGTAGATTCATTGTCAGATATCTTATTTTTCAACATCTGTAGGTTATGTTGAATAAAGTTCTCTGTGCCTTGAACTTCAGAGAATCTGGAGTCACTTCTCCTGGTAGACCAGTTTTTCATTTTTATTGAATTTTGAATCGTGTCCGACGTGAAGTAGTAAATGATAGGGTCAAAGCAACAGTTTAAAACAGCAATGCAGAGAGTGATCGGGTACATGGTCCTTACTGCTATTGCTGCTGAGCAATTGACAAATGTTTGTGTTCTCATAAGAGAATATAAAATAAGGTTGATATTGTAAGGCACGAAGCAGAAACAGAATATAAGCAAATGTACAAATATCATTCTTAAAACCTTAGTTTTATTTATTTTACTTCTACTTAATGTTACAGGTTTATTTAAAGTTCTCAGCACCATACTAGAACAAGTTACGTTTAAAATGAGAGGAATAAAAAACCCCACTATTTCTATGAAAATTACAATCCTTGAGAGAAAGGTTTTCCATGTAGCTGCTGGAAAATTTTCAAAGCAGGTTGCTGAAGTATTGTTACCCGGAGATGGAACAAAAACTGCTGGTGCACTTCCTCCCATCACAGTTAACCACACAGCAATACAAACGATTTTTGCATTTCGTTTGGTTCTCAGCGTCTTCGACTTAAATGGGTAGACGATGGCCAGAAACCGATCAGCACTAATACAGGTTAAGAACAGAATGCTTCCATACATGTTGGTATAAAAGGACATCACTGAAATCTTACACAGTAAATCCCCAAAGGGCCAGTTCCTTGTTGCAAAGTAAAATATCCTGAAGGGTAAAGTGAAAACGAAAAGCAAGTCTGACATTGCCAAGTTAATCATGTATGTTGTTGTTTCATTCCGCACTTTGAGAGTACAGATGAAAATATATATGGCGACACAGTTGGATATTAACCCAAGCACAAACACCATACTGAACATGCACCCATACAAGGTGTACTTAAAGGAGTCATTGTATATGCAGTCAGAGCTGTTATTGCTTACCATTATAAAGGCACGTCCAGTTTGCAGTGTTGAAGTCCTTTGGTCAGCAGCAGTCTCCTTTGATATTCAGATGGTGATTACTTTGTAACCTCCAGTGTATTTGCAAATCCTTTGGATCTTTGCAAGATTTTACAAATATTTCTTTTTCTTCCAAAAGAAACATGAAGTTTGTTGCTATAAAGTTTCCACTTGATTCTTCAACAAGAAAAAATTTTCATTTTCAAGTCTCCAGAAGATCTGTGATCCCAGGGCTTCGTATTAAAAACACTATGAAGCCAATCCATTGGATTATAAAGTTTAAATAAAAACTGTGTTCTGACATGGAGTAAAACTCCTCATCCTGTAAACTTCTGTTTCCGTGGTCAAGATGAATATTCCAAAATGAAAGTTTCTTTATGCTGCAGAATGTTTAAGCTGAAGTTAGCAATCACATTTTGCTTTCCAGTGCAAAGTTTTTGAGACTTAAACATTCCCAGTTCAATCTTACTTATTTCTTACACCTTTTAAATGAAGTTTTCCTTTTCGGTATTCGTGCAGTGGATCCCAGATAGGGGTAAGCAGAGGAGTCTTTCAAAGGTTCCGAAATAAATTCCTAAGCGTGTTCGCTCCTGCTGACTCGGAGGCCTTTTCCTCAGTTGCCAGCTGTGTTGTGAGACGAGCTTTCTCTGAGGAGAAAAAGAGAGGCTTGCTCGATTTGTAATATGACATCACAGGAAGAAGAGGCTGGGCTTGAACAAAGAAAGGTTTCAGCCCAGTTTCTTTGCAGTTCCTTTAATCTGATACCATATCTACTGGGGATATACCTAGGAGGCTTGCAAAGGGCCTCTGACTGTTTAATTGAGCAGTCTGCCCTTTAACTCCTTTTTTGCGGAAATGCCTTCTGGAATGTTGGCTACCCTCTCAAGGAGGTTTTTTTTTTTTTTTAATTCTTTCTTTCTTTTTGGTAGTAATCAAGAGAGAGGGAAAAAGTCTGTATGTGATTGCTTCTGTATTTGGGATTAGACTTTTTGGGGGCTGGGGGGAACTAAAATGTGTAGGTATGTTTATAAATTGAAATTATTGGTGGTAACTTAATATAACATTAAAAAATCTATTGACTGTAAAAGAGAGAAATTTCATCTTCCGTCGTAAAAAGGATTTGAATTGAGAGACCCAAATTTTGCCACCCTTGGCTTCTGTTTTCCATAATTGCTCCTCAGGATTTAATTTAATTGCCATGGTTGTAAATGGCTCCAATCCTGAATCTCTTTACTTTTTCATAAACAATTTTCTTACATTCTTTCCTCTTTTCTATAAAATTAAATTAATATTTTATAGCACTTCCTTTTTTTTTCATAATCACTTTTACTGAAGAATAAATTTAAAAATGTTTCTGTTTGGTGTAGTAGTATTAATCTTATAGAACAAAATTGCATCTTTGTAAACAAAGATATTTTTTCCCTATATGGCTTGAAATAAATTTTGGAAAATAAAAGTTACACTACTTGGCTAAATTTTAGGTTCAGAATTTTATTTTAAGCACCTGCCCCCCTCCCCCTCGCGCCAGCCCTCCCTCTACCCCATTTATTATGACATTAACTATATATTGGGCTATGGGTCAGATTTTGTTTTCATTTAAAAGCTCTTGTGTTTTCTCGCTATATATTTAAAGTGTACTCATTTTTAAAGCCCAAAGAAATCAGAAGAAAACAAAGTAAAATATCCTGAAGGGTAAAGTAAAGGGGTAGTTGAATATAGATGTTACTTCCTCAAGGAGTGATGATATCACAATCTATGGACATATTTCTTATTTTTTCTTATTTTATATTACCATTTTTCAGAGAAGGCTACATCTAGTTGTATTATATTGTTATTATTTTCTAGTTTGCTTCCATTTGGGCTGAAATTCTTCCTTTAGGGTATGAGTGAAGGAAATTTAAGAGCAATTTATTCTTCTTTCATGAATTACATAGCTTATTTAAAACTGATGTTTTGCAGTATGTTTTATGCTGATTTTTAACCTTTTTAATTTGGACTGCAGTCTCACCAAGATCAGCAGCTTTTGTTGTTTGTTGATGAATATCCCCTGAATTATAGTCTGTTTTTGTTGTTTTGACTAGGAAATTTATAATCAAGTGACACACAAAATATTACTTGCACTCAATAAACTTAAAACTTTAGAAGGCTGAATTTCTTTGTATCACATTGGTATGGAAGAGAGGCAGTATGTGTTCATAAAAGAAGACAGGTGGAAGCTTAGAGTGAACAGTAATAAGGAGAGTAGTTAATAAGTTTGTATTCTCATTGGGGGAGAATTTCTGCTATAGTTTCTTAGTAATCTACTTTCAAATTGACAATCTCTTTAGGTATATCATTAAATAATGAAACTATAATCAGTTATATGCCCTGATCTTGTTTACTTTTACTTTCATTTTGAATATGGCATTGTCCTATAAAATAATGAGACATTGGAATATTCTTCCACATATTGATGTTATTCACTTGACTTAATATTTAGTTAACTGTTCATTTGTAGTTTTTTCATGTTTCATTTGCTTAAAAATGGATAGATCACTATTCATTGAAATAAACTTTCTGTTATTATCAGTATATTTGTATATGTTTGTATTTCCAAGTTTTACACAGTGCTTGGCCCTTAGTAGATACTCACATGTTTACTGAGGCATGAATTATACTGATAAACTGGTATTTATTGAAAATTGCTTCTGCTGAGGGAGAGCAACAGCAGAATGACTGTTTGAATGGGAAGATCATTGAATGCTAGATGTTTCAAAATACTTAATTTGATTTCTAATTAAGGAACCAAAGTGAAATTAGATAACTTTGAAATTCCTTAGATTAAGATATGAAAATTGTGAAATAACTACTTACAAAGGCAGTTAAATAAATCTAAGTACTCAAGTATATTTAATAGGTGCTTTTGTATTTGATAGACTTAAGAGACCAAACAGTTTATTATGAGATCTGTATACTTCTGAAGGGAGGCCTGGTGTGCTGCAGTCCGTGGCATAGCAAAGAGTTGGGCACAACTGGGCAACTGAACAACAACATACTTCTCAAAGTTAAATCTGGGAATCTATTGGTTTCTTATATGGGTTTTTAAGAGCTGATGTGAAATTTTATGAATCTCATTACCTTTCACTTTTCTCATCACTTTTCAAATTTTTATTTTATGAAGAAGTCAGGTCAGTAGCTAGCCTTCAAAGTATATATTTTATTTATCACTCTAGTAATGATATAGTTGTGTTTTAGTTGTGTAACTATTTTTTGGTTATCAGTTTGAGAGAGAATTCTGTTAACTTATAAGTGTAAGGATTTGAGTAACTTTTGAGTTCTTTACTAAATTTCTGCTATAACTGTGGCTGTGAGAAGGCAAGAAATCTGACTTTTTCATGTTGTTGTTTAGTTGCTAAATCACATCCGACTCTTTTGTGACCCTGTGGACTGTATGTAGCCCGCTAGGCTCCTCTGTCTATGGGATTTTCCAGGCTAGAATTCTGGAGTGGGTTGCCCTTTCCTTCTCCAGGGGGTCTTCTACTTTTTCATGCCTGATTCAAAATCGGCTTTCTTGAAAACCACTATAAACATATAATGTGTAAAGTGGGCTCCTCAGCTATTCTTCCTTTCTGTTTTTTCATATTGGTTATTTCTAGCCTTGATAGTAATACCAGTTTTATCTCGTACCTTCTTTATTCTCACTGCTGTCTTCTTAAACTGACCCCGCTGCTCTTATCTGTATGGTTGTTGTAGTGTCTTGTTTCCAGTCCTACCAGTTTACCCTGCCAGGTAGTCGTAGATCAAGTCATGAATGAATCAACTAATTATTTATTCATTTATACCTTTCATTTCATCCAAAAAGGACTTAAAGCAGGTTATAATTTTAAAACTGTCAAAACTGATGGAACTAAATATTTAGGATTTTTATTTTATGTAAATTATACCTACATTTTAAAGGTTTAAAAAGGGAGTTGGTGTGGCATAGTTAAAAGTTTTTAAATGTGAGAAATGTGAGAGAAATTATTCTGAATATTAGTCATATCCATTATTCTAAAAATTATTCCTTTTGAATCCAATAAATGTTTGCAAAAAGCGAAAAATAAAAATCTTAAAACATAAATTTTTGAACACATTAGTAAAAGAATAAAAAATAATACACCATGGGAAAGAGAAGAATGGGAAGGGCAGAAAAATCTAGGCAAGGGGGAGCTGCTGCATTTGGCACAAGGGAGAAAAGGAAAATAAAGTAGATTGAGTAGTTTTCATTTAGTGAAAGAAAACATTCCAGGGTGTCAAAGAAAGAAATTTGCTTTATCTCAGAAATACATTGTGAATCTTTACACATGAACCACTTCAAATCATGATCTAATGGTAGAAGGTATGCCATTTCTTGTTGGCTCTCAATTTGGGAAAACCGCCCAATGTCAAATTTTGTTTTTGGGAAAATGTATTATTTGTTGGAAGATTAAGATAGTCCAAATATATGCAAAAAATTGAGTGAGAAAGTATGTGAAATAAATATATTCAAGTTTAAAAGAGAGTATGAAACAGTGAAGTTTTTAAATGTAAGAAAAACATTCTAAATTTATTTTATTCATTTGAATACAAGAAATGTTTGCCTTGATGAGAAGTGATTCATCAGAGTCCTTTTCCATCTCAAATTTGCACCTATGAAAAAAGCTAAAGTTTTCTCATTTTAGATTTTTCCACGATAAAGTTTCTATTTAGATTTGGAAGCAAAACCTCCTCACTTTGAAAAAAGAACATTTATAACATATGTTGATAGAATATATTTGTTTTATATAAAAAATATTTTAGCCTAACAGGAACATTTATTAAATGTGTGATAATTGATATCATTTGAAAATGATTTACCTTTCTGTTACTACTGCAGACACAGAACAATTTATGTTACGCTTTACTGGAGCGAGAGTCATCTATGCTAGTTCAAACGGTGCAACCAGCTTGTAGGGATGGGTGGGATTAGAAGAAAGATTTAAAAGCTAATGGATGGTGATTTATAACAAAGTAAAAGTGTAAAGAATGATGGTTGTAGCAGGTTCAAGCAAAGAGATGAAGAGAAACAAGAATGTGGTGTAAGACTTTACTTGAGTGAGCACGTTTATCACTGTTAACACTTGAGTTGTTCCCTTCCTCCTTTTTTCCTATCTTCCTGCCCCCCTTCCTTCATCTGCCCCTCTTAAAACCTTATCCCATTTTTCTGTGGAGACCTTTCGATCTCATCAATTCCTCTTCTGTACTTCCACGATACTTAAAGTGTCTCACTTTTAAAATATATTCATATAACTGAATTAGGTTTAAAAAAACAAGGAAATACTTGTAATATAGAGTAGAACAGTAGCTTTTGTACAATATAGAGATGAGGGTCAATCAAGGCAGTTAAAGGGCCTCCAGAGCAGATGATGTCTAGAGAAGGCTAGCCTTTAAAGTTGAGTAAAGTTTCAAATTTCAAGATTTGATGACTGGAGCCAGGCCTAGTAATAATGTCTTAGTGTGGTCCATGGGGTTGCAAGAGAGTTGGATGTGACTTAGTGACTAAAACAACAAAACCAGCAATAGTCTCACTAGTATGGTCATGTCTTTCTCAACCAAAAACACAGAAGATGTTTTGAGTGATTGTCTCCTCAGTTCTCTGAAGGATGCCTCATAACTAGTTTCATTCTAAATTCCTAGAAGGGCAATGAGTATATACATTTCGTTTCTTTCTTTCCTTTTTTTAACAAATGACATATTTTTAAGATCTAATACTGTGAACACGATTGCAAATACATTTAAAAGCAGAAATACATTTGACTTTAAGCGTTTATGTAGATGTTTTGCTTTTAACCTAGCCTAACCAAGCCAAAATTCAAAGGAAAAGATTTTCTCTTTAACATATATTAAATGCAAAGGCATATGGAAGAATTAATCACTAAGATTCTAAGCCACTAGTAATCCATTCCCAGAACAAAATTGTCATGGTCACTTCTTTTTATTGGTTTGCCAGTGTGTTCATTTTAATCAACTGATTTCACATTCTTGGGAATTTTGAGGACTTCCTGTCAATACCAGCTGTTACCAGTGCTGCCTCAGAAAGGTTACAAACAAAAGACCAGAAGGACTGACTACAAAAGGGCCCCCTTTAAAGCCAAACCTTTTGTTTTTGTTGTTGTTTTCAGTTAAACAAAAACGAACTATTTCAGGCTGATCAAAACAAGAGAAAGATTGCTGGATTGTAGTCCTGGTTATATGGATAGGGAAAGGATAAGCACATTTAAATTATTTTTCCTGGTTATGCTATCTTTATCTCTGGTATGCTGTATTTATTTGTGTATTCAGGAACAGATATTCACTGAATGCAAACTGTGTGCCAAGAGCTCTTCTAGGTGTTGGGAGTATAGCAGCAAATGAAAGAGAATTCCTGGGCTTATATTTTACTGTGGGAATACAGGCAATCAATAAGCAAACAGTTGTATGGTTGGACATATGGTAATAAGTTCTCTAGAAAAAAAAAAACTACATTTATTAGGAAAAAGGTTCTAGTAGAGAATTATAGGAAGGGTAGGACATACAGTGATAAGTTGTCTGAAAAAAAAAAAAAATAACCCACTACATTTATTAGGAAAAAGGAGGTTCTATGTAGAGAGTTTTAGGAAGGGCTCATTGATGAGGGGGGCATTTGAAGGAAAACTTGAAAGAAGTGAAGAATAAATCACATAGTTGTCTTAGAGAATTACCCTTTAACTATTAAACAGTCTCTTTCTTAAATTTATTTTTAACTGGAAGATAACTGCTTTACAGTGCTGTGTTGGAGGGAGAATTAAGAGAAACGATCTTATAAAAAGCTTTCCTCAGTCTCTCTTTCCCAGCTTTATCTTCCATGACTTTACTCACCAAGTTCCTGTCCCGAAGATTTTCGTGGCAATTGGAAATCTCTAGATAGTGTTTAAATTTGACGAAATTCTGTGTGTCTGCTTCTGCTTTTTGTTTGGCATGGCACATCATAAACCGGGAGCTTTGTATTGTTTTGGTTTTGGCTACTTGAAAGTGTTCTTCAGGCTAAATGCTTCCAGGAGACTTAACTATCAGAAGAGCCCCAGGTCAGTTCTTCAGTTTCAGGTCAGATCTACCCTGACTTCTGTGTCCCTGTGCAGTTGTTACTGTATCTTTTTCCCTTGGTACTTTGGCTAGTACCCTGTAACCTCAAGGGACTGAATTTTCTTCTGCTGAGTTCAGTTTTCCAATAAAGCAGTGCCATTTGACAACCTGTATTGACTTGTTGATACAAATGCCAACTGAATCAAGGCCTCTTGCCCGCAGTTTCTGCAGAATTGAGTCCTTGCTCAGTGCAGTCACTGACCTTTAGCACCCCCTGAAAGGAGCTCAGGGCAGAATGTGCTCTGGGAAAACTGGCAGAAGAGGCCTTCTGATAGGCATTTTCAGGAGAAATTGTTCATGAACCTGGATTCTTGCATCTCTCCATGCTTAGAAAAGCACTGACACCATTAACCTTCTACCCAGATGGGTGCTTGGTTGCAAGATTCACCTTCACCGAATGCACATATATACCGACCTCCCCCGTTACCTCTTCCTGCCTACAGTCCTCAGTAAGATATTAAATAAGCTTGACTCAGCTTTAACGTTGTGCTTTTGTTTGTATGTTTTGAAGTAGGCACAACTAGGTCAGCTTTCTTGACTTCTGTTAATTATCCTACATATGGTTGAATGAGCATCTGGGATCTTAAAGGTAGTTCTATCCCACTTGTCTTTTTTTCCTTGATAACATAGTACCCTAAGTTTGAATCTACCTTCAGATTCTGGTTACCATGTCTGTCCTTTAGTCAAGTCTTGGCCTTACTGTCATTTTCTGACATATGACCATTTTCCATCCCTACTTGTAACTGGAATCATGACTTCAGTTTTCTCTGACTAAGCTCTGCTACTTTCTAAACACATGTGAGGTTTAAGGTTTTTTTAGGAATACATTTTTTATTTATAATGTAGGAAAGATATTATTAAGGTTCTTAGCAATAATAAGAGAAATAGAAAAAGCTTAAAAATGAACAGATGATATAACTCTACTATTCTAATTAGCTGTTTATAATTTTCCAGGTTTAAAAAATGTTTTTTAATTGAGATACAGTTGACCTATCACAGTATATTAGTTTCAGGTATATAACGTAATGATTGAATATTTGTATATATTGTGAAATGGTCACCACAGTAAGTCACTCATCACCAAATGTAGTTAGAATTTTTTTCTTGTGATAAGAACTTTTAAGATTTACTCTTTTAGCAACTTTCGAATATGCACTGCAGTGTTATCAACTATACTCACCCTGCTGTATCTTCTATCATAGGACTATTTTATAACTAGAAGTTTTTACTTGTTGACCCTCTTCCCCCTTTTTGCCCACCTCCTGCCTCTGGCAACCCTCAGTCTGTTCTCTGTGTCTGTGAGCTCTTTTTTTAGTCCACGTATAAGTGAGATTGTACTGTAGAGTCGACCCTTGTTGTCTGCAAGGGATTGGCTTCAGCAGTCCTGCAGATACCAAAATCTGTGGATGTTCAAGTCTCTTATATAAAATGGCACAGCACTATCAGCCGTCTGTATCCACAGGTTCCACATCCCCTGATATGGAAGACTGACTGTATTTGTCTTTGTCTGACTTATTTCACTTACCATAGTGCCCTCAACTAAGAGTTACCTGGCACCCTGTCTGGGGACAGTGTGCTGATTCACATAATCACCCTCACAGACAAGAAACTGAACAGTTCCATCACACAAGGAACTATATTCATATTTCTCCAGCCTGACTACACCTGCCCTAACCCCTGGCCATTATTAATCTGTCCTTTATTTCTAAAATTTTTCTTATTTCAAAATGTTATATAAATGAAATAAGATTATCTTCTCAGCCAGATTCTCTGGAGATTCATTTAAGATATTGTATATATCAATAGTTCATACTTTTTTATTACTAATATTTCATAGTATATACTGCAGTTTCTTTAACTGTACACATATTAGAGACTATCTGGGCTGATTCTACTTTTTGACTATTACAAGTAAGGCTGCCATAAACATTTGTGTGCAGGTTTTATATAAACATATGAGTTTTCACTGTTTTGGATAAATACTCAAAGAGTGCAATTGCAAAGTGAAGTGAAGTGAAGTGAAGTCGCTCAGTCGTGTCCGACTCTTTGCGACCCCATGGACTGTAGCCTACCAGGCTCCTCTGTCCATGGGATTTTCCAGGCAATAGTCCTGGAGTGGATTGCCATTTCCTTCTCCAGGGGATCTTCCCAACCCAGGGATCGAACCCCGGTCTCCCGCACTGTAGACAGACGCTTTACCGTCTGAGCCACCAGGGAAGGCAATTGCAAAGTCATGTAATTATTGTGTTGTATGGACTCCCAGATATTTTCCAGAGCAGTTGTACCATTTTGAATTACCATCAACAATACATTAGTGATCCAGTTTCTTTGCATCCTTGCCATTTTTTGGTATTGTCTCAGTTTTCTTTTAGCCATTCTGATCATGTAAGGGTAACTCATTGACGTTATAATTTACATTGCCCATCAGGATGATGGCTAATAGTGTTGAATATCTTTTTCTGTTTACTTGTGATCTGTGTTTTCTCTCTGGTGAAGTATCTCTTCAGGTCTTTGCCCATTTTCTAATTGAATTGTTTGTGGGTTTGTTTGTTCTTTTTACCATTGAGAGTTCTTTATATATTCTAGATTCTAGTCTTTTGTTGGATATGTGGCTTATAAATAATTTCTCAAAGTTTCTGTAGACTCTTCACATGGTCTTTCTCAAGGCAAAAATTTTAAATTTTGATGAAAGTGCTGTTTATCAGTTTTTTATTTTGTGGATCATGCTTTTGTTGTCAAGTCTTAAGAACTCTAGATCGCCAAGGTTTTCCCCTATGTTTTAAAAGTTTTATAGGTCATCCATTTCCAGTTTATTTTTACAAATTTGAGATTTAGGTCAAGGTTCATCCTTTTTCCATTGATTTGCTTTTGCACATTTGTCAAAAGGCAATAAAGAACAGATGGGACAAATAGATGTAGAATTTAAACTAACCATGTCAATGACTACATTAAATGTAAATAGTCCAAACTCCAATTAAAAGGCAGACATTCTCAGAATGGATAAAAAACAAAACCCAGCTCTTTGCTATCTACAAGAAACCAGTTTTAAATATGAAGGTGTAAATATGTTAAAATTAACAGCATGAATCAAAAGGATAAATGCAGGGATGGCACTGAGGGTAATTCTAAGACTTGTTCTGTGGGCAGTTAGGTGATTGCTAACAGTTAACCAAAGAGGATATTGAAGAAGTCTTAGCTATTCATGTTAATATTCGAACATGTTAGCATTTGAGATACTTGCCACATATATATGCAGAGATCTGAGGTGTTTAGTTGGAAGCACTGGATCTGGAATTTGAAAGAGTAGTTTTAGTCAGAAATGTATTAATAGATTTAGGAGTAAGCAGAGATAGAATAGAATTAAAGTCATGATCATGGCTCAGCCAGCATATATATTAGCAAAAGAATCCTGAAAAATTTCAGTGTTAAAGAAGTAGTGAAGTTAAATGGGAAGGAACTGTCAGGTTAAGGCCTGCCCACAATTTTGTATTTTGTATTCTAATTTCCTTTTGCAAGGTAAAATGGTCTTATACTGATTTGGCTTAGGATAGTACAAAAACATTTCCTGTAATGTAGGGCCAAAAATGTTTCTTAAAATGCCCAGAAAACAATAGCAATTCCTGTCTTCCACTTCCCCTATTGTTAACTTGTCTACTAGCACTGGAGACCTTGTACTTACTTGGATAATCAGAATCTCTTTTAGGAATACCTTGACCTGATAGCCTTGAAGTCCTTTACTCTCTGGGGACGTTTCACTCTTGCTTTAGATGTATGTTAATATGAAAGATCAGGTAGAACAGACTTACAACTTCTACTTTTTCTATCCATATTACTTATTAAGTGGGATTTATACTAATCTTGCTGACAGGGAGAATCTGGTTTCCTTCACATGATTAAGTGGCAAAATGGAGTGAAATGTCCAGAGAGTGATTATGCTAAGAGTTAATTTAAGTAGATTAGCAATGATATAAAACAGCTTGCCTGAAACCCAAGAGTAAACTTCTGAGTCCTGAATGCAAGCAGTGCTATAGATACAAATACATAAATTTTCAAAACGTAAATATTCCATTAAATATTTTCTTAGATTAAAAAAGTCAGATTCTGTATTAGTTATCCATTGCTGTGTAAGAAATTACCCCACAGCTTAACAGTTTAATAAAAGAACTAATGATTCACTTTGCACGTAATTTCTGAAAGTCAGGAATCAGGAAGTGGTTTAGCTATGTAGTTTTGGCTCCAGTTCTTTCAGGAGAGTTGTTCAAGTTATCAACCAAGGCTGCCATCGGGTTTGGTCTTTCTTGGAGTTGGAGAATCCGCTCCCAAGTTCACTCACGTTGTTGTTAGCAGCCCTCATTCCTTTACTTGTTGTTGGCCAGAGGCTTCATTTGTTTGCTGCGTAGACTTCCCTATAGGGTTGCTTGGTCCATGGCAGCTGCTTTCCCCTAGAGCACACAGAGATCCGTGAGAGAGAACCTAAGATAGAAACTGCAGGTTTTTTATAAGCTAATCTCAGACATGGCGTGCCATCACTTCTGCTGTATGCCATGGACCACACAGACTAACCCAGGTACAGTGTACAAGGGTGTAAATACCCAGTAGGAGGAATTAATCGGGTTATCTTGGAAGCCAGCTGCTACAATTGATATTTAGTTATCAATTAGAAAGCAAGTCCTATCATCCACTTTCGTCTTTGTGCTTTGCTGTATTTAATTAAACCCATGATAGGGTTTTGTCATATAACGTTCTAGAAATATTTATTGAGTGTCCACTATATGCTTGGCATTGGAATTTTAAGAACTCTCTAAAAGTCCCACCTGGAGAAGAAGTTAGACTTGGGCTATATTTTGAAGTTTGAGCCAATATAACTTTCGTGGATTGGATTCCAGGGGAGAGTGAGAGAAAGAATGATGTAGGTGATTTCTTTTTGCTTTGGACAACTGTATATAAGTGATAATGATATGGGAAAACTGGATAGGAGTGGAAGGTTTTTGTGGTAGAAGATGATTAAAGTTTATTTCAGATGAACATGTTGAGTAAGGCGAAAGAGGACAGATGCTTCTGAAGTGACCGTATCAGTAGCTGACAACTGGAGGATTGCTTACTGTTATGTTCCTACTTCCTAATACAGCACCTGTTACAGAGCAGACATACGGCAAACAGTGGGTGGATGGATGCATGGTAACGAGACATTATTGTCATTAGTATCTCCACTTTACAGTACAGAAAAGAGAAGCATAACAAGGTAAAGCGACTCTCTCCAAGGTCAGGCAGCCAGTATGTGGTCAAGACTTGAACACCTGTGGTGTGACTCCAGAGTCTGGGCTTCTGTGCATTGCGCCATACTTATTATTATTCTCATGGCATGCTTCATTCTCTATATCTATACACCTCTGTATCAGTTGGGTTGGGAGAGATGGAGTTATAAAAGTGATACTTGGGTGAAACATGAAGACTGTTGGTAAGTAGAATGGCACCTTCATTCTTAGAAGAAGAATTCACTTTGGTATAATCCTATTGTGATAATTCAACCAGGTAAACCATCTATGGGTTTAAACCATATTTGAAGAGAAAGTACAGTACCCAGCAGCCACATACCTATGTCCTATTAAAGGCTCAAGTTTACCTGCATATCTCTGTGAGTCTTGAGGTCTTCTGAAAGGTCTTTGTTTGAGAAAAAAATGGGATAAGGCCACTCCTGCTGAATATATGTAGATTCATCCCATATGAAAAGATATTCAGTTTATCAATGACTAGAAAATGTAAAACACTGACTATGACATACATGCATTAGCTGGTTTTCATTGTTAGCCTTACTTTACTCAGCTGAAAGCCATTATTGAGATTGCACTTCAGAGTGTCCCTAAGGAATATAGGAAAGCATGACTTGACAATAGGAATTAGTACAATGCATTATGGTGGTTGTAGAATAAGTCAGTATTGTTTACTTTTTAAAGATTTTGTTTAACTTAGTTTATTGCTGTTTTAGTCACACAGAGGTTTTCAGGCTTTATGTAGTCCGGTTGTTTTGTGTTTTTCTTTACGACTTCTGGGTTTTGGTCAAACCTAGAAAGGCCCTTCCTTATCAAGAAGTTACAAAGGAGAGGAAGGGATGCAAAGAGAACAAAAGGTAACTCTGTGAGGTAATGAATGCGAACTAGCTTGATTGTGGTGATTATTTCACAATGTGTGTTTCTATGAAACCATCACATAGTATACCTTAAATATATATGGTTTTTGTCAATTATACTTCAATAAAGGTGAAAAAAGATTTTAAAAAAGTTATAAAGATATTCTTTTGTATTTCTAATACTTCTTCAGTTTTGTTTTTTTAATGTAATTGAATTTTTATATACTGTGAAAGTGTAATAGCCTTTTTTTCAAATTGTTAGCTAATTTTTCAAACACATTTTATTGAATAGACATCTTCATATTTTCACAAAATCTACATTATACAGTGTTTTGTATTTTTATTTACAGATGCACCACTTTTCCTTTTTATATAAACCTAGCATCTTGGCAATTTGTCTGTTTTCCTTTCTTTCTTAGTTCAAGCACTAAAAGAGTGAAATAAGTATGTCCCCAGGTTTTATGGTCTTGCAAGGTGTCACCCCCAGAAAGTTACAATTTTTGAATCAATTATTTTAATGGCTCTTACTTCTGGTCTTACATTTTTATAAATGATTTTTAAATTATGTGTTTTAAACTTGCTTGATATATAGAAATATATTTTGTATTGGTTTTACAACAGTACTGAGACCTTGCTAATCTTTCTCATTCTAATAATTTCTCTGTAGATCCTTTTGAATTTTCTTTGTTGTATCCAACTCTTTCCTGACCCTATGGACTGTAGCCTGCCAGGTTCCTCTGTCCATGGGATTCTCTAGGCAAGAATACTAGAGTGGGTTGCTATTTCCTCCTCCAGGGGATCTTCCTGGCCCAGGGATTGAACCCGCATCTACTGCAGTGGCAGGCGGATTCTTTACCACTGAGCCACCTTATTGACATAAATCATTTGCAAATAATGGTATTTTTATTCTTTTTTCCTTCCTGGTCTTTTGATCTTTAATTTCTTTTCTTTATCTTTTGAACTGACTGGAACCTCAAGTATAATACTGAATAGAAGGCGTGATAATGGGACATCCTTCTCTTATCTCCGATTTTTTAAGGGGAGTGCTTTTTAAATGTTTCACCATTACTCATGATGTTTGCTGTGGGTTTTTTGTTTATTTGTAGATGCCATTTATCAAATTAGGAATACCTTCCTGTTCCTGATTTATTAAGACTTTTCTTTTTTTTAACATAATAAATGGGTTTTTAAATGAGAGCTTTTTCTGCATTGATTTTGACAATATTTTTCCCTTTAGATTTATTAGTAAGGTGAATTGCATTGTAGATTTTCTAACATTGAACTAATCTTGCAACCTGGATAAACTCATCTTGGTAAATGACATACTCTGTTTTTAACACTGCTGATTTGGATTGCTAATTTTAGAAATTTTATATCTCTGTTTATGAGTGAGAATGGGCTATAATTTTTCTTTTTGTAATGTCCTTGACAGTTTTTAGTATCAGTGTTGTACTGACCTCAAAAATCAGAGAGAGAATGTTCTTACTTTTTCCATTTTCAGAAGAGTTGAAGTAAAAGTCGAATTATCTATTCCTTGAATGTTTGGTAGAATTTACTGGTAAAACCAGAGGTACTTGGATGTTTTCTTTGTGGGGAGACTTAATTACCGTTTCAAATTTCTTTAATACTTGATAGAACTATTGAGGTTTATTTCTTATTGAGTTTTATTAATTTTTATTTTTGTAGAATTTTCCACTTGGTCTGCATTTTCCAGTTTATTGACATAAAATTATTTATAACTGTCCCCTATTATCTTTCTAATCTTTGTAATGGTGGCCCCATTTTTGTTCCTAATATTATTTATCTGTCTCTTCCTTTCTCAGTCTGACTGGAGGTTTGTTTAATTTTATTAGTTCTTTCAAAGAAGCACTTACTAGCTTTGTTTATCAGACCATGTATTTTATCTTTGTTTTCAGTTTCATTAACTCCTGCTCATATCTCTATTATTTTCTCCCTTCTACTTTCTTTGGGTCTTTTCTGTATCTCTTTCTCTAGCTTTTCATTTCTTTTCTAATATAAGCATTTGAAGTTACACATATTCCTAATTCTTTATTTTGTGTATAGTACAAAAATTGGCAGTCATTTTCAAAATGGAAACAAGAACCTTATTCTGACTTCAAAATTGCCATTGTCAATTATGACTATATTAATAACGCTTAGCATGTCAAACCATATGATTTTGATACATACATAAGAATGTCACGCTTACCTGTGTTGTTTTAATGTCATCTTGTTTCACGTAGGATTCACCTTTATTTGATCTTATTAAACAAGCAAAGGACCGAGAAGGACCAGTTGATCACTTTGAACCTGCCTGTACTCTCAACCTTCCTCTCCAGAATAATCACACTGCAGCAGATATGTGAGTGAAATCTCTTGTCCATCCAGCTCACAAAAGGATTCTGAGCATAGTGTGATACAAGCTGTTATGCAAAAGCTGCAGGGAATAGAATTTTGCATAGGACATTGTTCCTGCTTTCAAGAATCAGGAATATAAGATACATGACCCAAATAAAGGTCACATGGAGCGGTACAGAGTGCTGCTGAAATCACTCCAGTTTAGTGTCATGAGGACCGTTTTCATGCAGGGATGACGATTTAGATAGTCCTCAAAGGTCGACTGGGATTTCAACATGGAAACCAGAGAGGAGGGAGAGGACCAAGGAGACAGAAAGAGCATGAACCTCAAAGTAGAACAGCCAGGAAAGCAGGAAACATTCTTCCAGAAGTGCAGCTCGGTGCCTTCGTAGTGCAGCACAGGATGGGCTGGGGAGATCCCCCAGAAGGAACTGGCAGCCCACTCCAGTATCCGGGCCTGGGAAACCCCATGGACAGAGGAGACTGCCGGGCTACAGTCCAGGGGGTCGCAAAGAGTCGGACACGACTGAGCAACTAAAACACCATAGGATGGGCATAGGGAGTACCCAGTGCAAATAGGAGACTAAAATGGTTGATGAGTGCCTGATGACGTGCTAGAAGAAGAACGCAGTCACTAACCTTTATTTATCACTCAGTGCTGGAGAATTACCAAACGGTCCTGTAAGGTAATAGACACTGTAGCAGCCTTCATTATCTATGAAAAAGGAATTAGAGAAATAAGGTAACTTACCAAAAGCCAACAGAAATCAGATCCAAGCGGTCTGACCCCAAAGCCCGTGCTTGGAAACATTCCAGTTACATTGCCTTTCACAGGAATGTGTGTAATGTTATGTTTCTGTTTAGTTCTCTGTAAGAATTGACATTACAAAGCTCTGTGATGAGTGCAGGGGCTGTTTTCCAGACGTGCCATTTCCATGCTCATTTATATCCAGAGTATTTCTAGTGTGTGGAACCTCTGCCTTCTTGTATAACTTAGCTTGCTAGGTAATACGTTAATATAAATATGTCAAGCCTTATCTTTTTCTTTAATTCATATAAGCAGTTGACTCTTGGGTGCCAGGAAGCGTTTTAGGCACTGGGAATACAAAGGCAAGTAAAATAGATTAGGTCCTTCCCTTCACAGAACTTACATGCTGAAGAAAGGAAATAAACAGTGAATAGGAAACTAATATATAAGGTGATCTTAGAGTATAATAAGTTCTGTAATGGAAATAAACACAATGATGTGAAAGAGAGGAGCTGAGAAAGTGATAGAATGTTCAGGGAAGCTTTCTCTATTGAAATGATACTTGACCTGAGACTTGAAGAACAAATGGATGCTGGCCTGCCACAATCTGTATGGTGTGCATTCCAGGCAGAGCAAACAGTGCAGTGTCCCTGGGTGATCAAACGTACCTGGTCTTAGGAACAGAAAGAAATCCCAAAGCAAACAAGAGGAGAGCAGTGCAAGATGAGGCTGGAAAGGCAGACTATGGCTACATCTTGTAGAGTCTCATCAGAGAGGAGACTCACAGAGAGGAGTTCAAATTTTAAAAGGCTGTGGGAGAACATTAAGGTTGTAAGCAGAGGGGCAGCTTGCTATAATTTGTATTTTTAAAGGGCCACTTTCTGGCTGCCATTTTAAGTACAGATGGGGTAGGAGGAGAGAAAAGAACAGGGCAAGGAAGAAAGTAAAAAGACCCAGTTTGGAGACAATTTCAATAGTCCAAATGAGAGATGTAAATAAATGAGTTGGTCTAAGATATGTCAGTAGAGATACAAAGAAATGGAAAATATCTGGGGTATGTTTCTAGAGGGAGAACTTTCTTTTCCATTGGGTTTGAAGATTGGGAAAAGGAAAAAATTTTAAATATCTACTAAGTTTTTGACTTAAGCAACTGGTTGCAATACAGAGCCATTTCTTGAAATTGGAAAAATGGAGTAATGAAGACCTCCACTGTGGCCTTCTTAAATCTGAGATTCAGGAAGCGAAGTAAGTATTATCCTGCTTAGATTATAATTATTACCTATTATCCAGCAGGATACCTATTATTCACCTGGAATTCAAGGGAGACTAACTTCTACCCAGGTTAAGTCAGTCTACAGTATTGCTAGTGAATTGAAGGGAAATTCGAGGGTGATAGACTAGACCGTGGTACTTATAAAATCGTGATACTGGTTCCCTTTTTCTAGTGTTCTAGTTAATATATTACATGTAGTAGAAACATCCATAGTAAGGTACAAATCCTACTTTCTGCTCAGAATTATTTCTCAGCTGTACTGAGTCACTCAGTCATGTCTGACTCTTTGCGACCCCATGGACTGTAGCCTTCCAGACTCCTCTGTCCATAGGGTTCTCCAGGCAAGAATACTGGAGTGGGTTGCCATGCCCTCCTCCCAGGGATCTTCCCAACCTAGGGGCCGAACCCAGGTCTCCCACATCGCGGGTGGATTCTTTTACCACCTGATACTAAAACAGGATTAGAAGGTAGGCCTGGACTACCCTCTGAAATAAAGGGCAGAGCGGTGATAGGTCAGAAACTGGAGTTCATATGCACTAATATCTCTGTCTCGACGTGTGCCTTACATGTTTAGTATATGGGTGTAGACCTGCCTTGAGAATGCTACCTGAAATATTAATTCATATAATTCTGTACTATATAATGTAGGAAGACGTATGTGTGTGTAACTTATGTCTTATGTAAATAAACCGTAGTTATCAGTGAAACATTTTTAAGAGAAGAATCAGAGAAATTGATATGTTAATATCAATGGCTTGTTCTTTTAAGCTGGAGTCATTTTTATTATCTCAATCCCACTTTAATTATTAAAATCGAACATATAAAGATATATAGCTATTTTTTCAATAAGGCAGTAATTTCTAGGAAAGGCCATTTATTAAAATAGGGTTAGAAATGATAACAGCAAGCCTAGTTTTCCTCTTAAGCTCTCTTTTCCAACTTGTAATTAAATAGGACTTTGTTGTAAAACAGTGGATTAAATAGACAAGATGTGTTTGGATGCATGTGTACAGCTGTGTGTGTTTGTGTATCTGTGAAAGAGAGAGATTCTGAGAAAACTTCACATGAAGACTTTTCCTTTGAATATATCTAGGTATCTTTCTCCTGTAAGATCCCCAAAGAAAAAAGGGTCAACTCCACGTGCAAATTCTACTCCAAATTCAGAGGCACAAGCAACCTCAGCCTTCCAGACTCAGAAGCCATTGAAATCTACCTCCCTTTCACTCTTCTACAAAAAAGGTTAGTAGATGATTACTTTGAAGATCGTGGACTCTGAAACAAGGCTGACTGGATTCAAATCTTTGCTCTTCGGCTTACTAGGTATGACTTTGGGCAAGTCACTTTAAAAGCTCTATGCCTCAGTTTCCTCATCCGTAAAATGGAAATAATAATAACCTACCTTATTTGGGTTTTGAGATAATAAGTGAATGAATATATAAAATGCTTCCAAGAGCGTCTAGCACATAGTAAGCACTCAACAAGTGTCAGATGTTGTTATTGTTGCTGCTTACTGTTATGCTTTCAAATTTATTCTCAGAAATATTTGCCCCTAACATTACTTCCTCTGTTGAGATGTGTAAGTTGAGATTATACAATGGGCTGTGGTCTAACACAGATGCATTTCCTGGTGACCAGGTTGTACAGCATTTTCTGATTGTGTGTGTGATGGGGTGGGGACGTCATTTGGGTGTCTGTGCATGTACATGCAAGTGCACACCCACTTGAAACTCTTTGAAGAAAGGTAGAAGGCCAGATTCCTCTGTGATAAATCTTATTTCTGACTTGAATAAAGTGAATATACTGAGCTTTAGAGGCATGTTATAAGTCCTTAAATTAAAGCAGTAGTTCCAAAGTGTGGTCCCCAACCAGCAGAATCCACCTTACTCGATAAGTTGCAGAAAGGAGAATTTTTGCTTGAGCCCCTAATGCTAGAACTACTTAATCAGAGACTCTAGTAGGATGAGGAAAAAATCCTTGTTTTAACAAGTCCTCAGTGCAAGTCTGATGTAAGCCAAAGTTGAAGACCAGTGGGATAAATTATTAACTAAAAAATTCTGATTACTTTATGCAAGTCTTTGACAGGTGCATTTAAACCAGATGGAGGAAAATTCAGTTTTGTGGATTACTTTTCTCCAACCTGTGTTCCAATAGTATTTTTAAATAAACTTGCTCAATATATTTAATATCACAGTCATATTACCACTTAGGTAATCTACAAGTCTAGCATTTTTATAGAGAAATACACTATTTGTTTTTTGTTTTCAGGATTGAAAAAATTAAGGGAGTTCAGAAATTCTGTTATTTTAAAAAATAATTACTCTCTTGAATATTGATAAAATATTCAACATCTGTGATGAGTGATTACCAATGAAACTGAAGCAAACAGTATTTGGGTTGTCTAATTTCACACTGTCTTAAGATCTTCCCTCCTCTAATTTTCACTTCTGCCTCAACTTTATGCTATAATAATTCAGCAAAAGAATTATTTTTGTTGAATAGTATTTTCAGCAAAGTATTGTTTTGCTTTCTATGTATGTAGAACAGTCCTAAGACTAGAAATCATCAGGAAAATAGTGGGAGAAATGAAGTTAATGTTAAATGCTATTTAACAGCATTTCATTATAACAGTTTAATATTTTGAAAATATCTACCTGTGATACAAAATTAAGAGTAAATATGATTAATTCCCCTTATTTTTCCAGTGTATCGACTAGCATATCTTCGACTGAACACCCTGTGTGCACGCCTTCTGTCTGACCACCCAGAACTAGAGCATATCATCTGGACCCTTTTCCAGCACACACTGCAAAATGAGTATGAACTCATGAGAGACAGGCATTTGGACCAGGTAAGGAAATTATGCACTTCTCTTCTCCTGTTTACTTGTTAGCTATGTACTGATTTCTTAAGAAAAGTTTGGATTCAAATGATAAGCTGCATCAATTTAGTTAACATATATTTGCTTACTGGCTACCCTTTATATTTTTGCTGTACTTTTTACAAATGAGAGCTTTAGAGTTTGAGAATATTTCAGTATTTACTTATTTCATGATATGAAAGCTCTTGTTGCAGAAACCACTGAAGAAACTTTATAAAAGGCATTTTCTGTGTTGTAAATTAGAATTCATTTAGTGTGGAAAAAGCATGAGACGTAAGAATAGTTGATCTAAAACAGCGCCAAATGAGCTCAGGACAGGAACAGATAATTCTGTGGGAGATTGAATTTCCTTCTTTTTTTTAACTGAAAGAAAGATAACAGTGTGTTTTAGACCACAGTTCAGTTCAGTTGCTCAGTCGTATCTGACTCTTGGCGACCCCATGGACCGCAGCACACCAGGCCTCCCTGTCCATCACCAACTCCCAGAGTTCACTCAAACTCATCATATCCATTGAGTCGGTGATGCCATCCAGCCATCTCATTCTCTGAGCACAGCCATGTATCAAAACCCTGACTGCTTTTGTATCACATTTATTTACTAGATTATGATGTGTTCCATGTATGGCATATGCAAAGTGAAGAATATAGACCTTAAATTCAAAATCATTGTCACAGCATACAAAGATCTTCCTCATGCTGTTCAGGAGGTAGGTAATTTTCCAAGATAAGAATTTTCAAAAATATCCATATCTATAATATGAATAACTTTAGTCATTAATTGTACCATATGTTCTGACTGATTTGCATAAATTTACATATCCACTTTTTATTTTCATATTGTTAATTATTTGTAGTTAAAATGTAATTGTGAAGCTAACACTTTAATATTCAAATTCATATTATAAAATAAATAGGGAACACTGTATTATCCCAATAAGCAGAATATTTGTAATAAACTTTTATATATATATACATAAAACACATACAGTATATATGTATGACTTTTCACTTACAGTAGAACAGCTATAATCCAAGCCTAAAATGGCTTCTTTAGATTGTTTCTTCCTATAAAGTAATGCGTCTTTTTACTGTTAAAAAGTATCATGAACTATTAAAATAGAAACTTTAAAGAGATAAATTCCCAAATTCATTTAACAAGTATTTTTGCTCTGCTTCCTCAGACATTCAAACGTGTTTTGATCAGAGAAGAGGAGTATGATTCCATTATCGTATTCTATAATTCAGTCTTCATGCAGAGACTGAAAACAAATATTCTGCAGTATGCTTCCACCAGGGTATGTTGAAGGCATCCTTTATTTGGGCAAATCTGCTTATAAAGCAGTGGATCTCACTGAAGTTTTAAGTAACATCCTGCTTTTGTTTTTGCTGTAGCCCCCTACCTTGTCACCGATTCCTCACATTCCTCGAAGCCCTTACAAGTTTTCTAGTTCACCTTTACGGATTCCTGGGGGGAACATCTATATATCACCCCTAAAGAACCCATATAAAATTTCAGAAGGTCTGCCTACACCAACAAAAATGACTCCAAGATCAAGGTTTGTGTTTTCTTTTTAGGAAAGCGGTAAAGAATGAGAGGGTTTTTTTTTTTCTTTTTTAATCCAAGCATAAAACCATAAAGCTTTCTTCATTTACTACAAGCTAGTCCCTAATTTCCTAATTTATATTAAATGATATGATAAAAATAAAAATCGGGGGTGTTGGGGGCGAGGTAATCTGTTTACTTAGATGGGTTTGCAAATTTAGTCATCAACTTTCCTGGCTTCTTGGGTCTTTTGTGAATAATCTGAATACTAGTTTGATCCTAAGTTTCAGATCACTCTCAGAGTTTTTTAAGTAGCCACCCTGCTAAACAAAGTAGATTCCTTTTGTTAAGAATTTTTATTCTAGAATTTATTGAATGTCCTGTGAACTCTTTCTGTGGATCTGTTCATCTTGCTTATGAAAATGTAGATGACTGATTAAATGTAGATGATGGTAAATGAACTCTTTAGAAGTCCATCCCTACTTCTGCCTGCGGCCTCCTTGTATTACCTTGGGCAGGTCTCTGCTTCAGAAGGCTGCTGTGGCTCAGGTAAATGATGAGTGTGAAGCTATTTTAAATTCTTAGATGAAAGGCTCTGTGCACCTACAAATCATTATGTTATCTTCCGCATTCAACAGTGGGTGCTCTCTGGCTTTGAAGTACTTCAGCTGACTTATATGCTGTCATGGGCTATTTGAAACTGACTTTATTTGAATAGTGGAGGCAGATTAATTAGTAAAGTTAATGTAGTCTCATCTCAGAAATTGTTAGCCCATATAGTTGCAGTTAATGGGCAAGAAAAACAAACAAGAAGAAGGGGATATATTAATCCTATGAAAACATTAGTGTAGTGTGTTTACTTATATAAGCAATGCACACTCATAAAAATTTCAAACTGTACAGTAAAAGAAAAAGTAGAAAATAACTGGCAAATGATATAAATGCTCTCATGTGCCCCTGTGTTATTCTCTATATATTTAGTGTTTTTATGGTTGAGTGTCTATGTACTGATATCTACAATTTACATTCTAAGCTGCTGAGGTGCACACCATGTATAATTTATACATTGCTACAGGAAAATGTATACTTAGGTAAATTTTTAATGATGATAATTAACCCATATTATGCTGATAATGATAGCTACTTGCTGATCTTACTTAATTCACTTCTGGGTTGGAGTCCTTTAGCAAAAAAGTCACATTGTGAAAATCCTGATCAGCTATTAAGAGAGCATCTTAACACTCTCTGTATTCACCATATTTTGGTAAATCATATAGAATGATGGCTACTTATCAAAGAATTGGAGAACAATAAAATCCATATATCTGTTGATTCCGTGTACATATGATCAAATCTTTGTCATATCAGGCTAATGATGTTCTTCAGCTTTATTATCAAATGCATCAATTACATGATTCAAACAGGGACAAACTAAGAGATTTCTGATTCTAGGATATGTGTTAAATGTTATTTTAGTTGCTAAGTCATGTCCGACTGTTTTGTGACGCCACGGGCTGTAGCTCACCAGGCTCCTCTGTCCATGGGATTTCCCAGACAAGTATACTATAGTGGATTGCCGTTTCCTTCACCAGAAGATCTTCCCAACCCAGGGATCGAACCCGCGTCTCCTGCATTGGCAGACGGATACTTTGTCATAGAGACACCTGGGAAGCCCACATGTTAAATAACCTTTACCATATATCAGTATAGATTCTAAATAGAATTCAGATTATCATTTATATAGTTTTACCAAATATAACTTGAATTTTTAATGAGAAAATGTGAAATAATTTTGAATTGTTTCCTTACTCATTGATTTATGAAGAATTAAGTATGAGTAAACTTAAAATTTTCTTTTACCCTCTTTCCTTGTGAGCAATGGCAAAATATATTCTTGTAGACATGCAGTTCTTGCTTTAAAAATCTAAGGAATGAGCTTAGTGTGTGACTAGACTAGCACTACCAACATTAGCCCTTAATGAGTATAATTCGTCAGTGGCTCTAGGGGTAGAAGAAACCTTTGATTTGGTCTTCCTGTGAGTTCAGAATGACGTGTGTATGTTCATCTCTGCATAGTTGTATATGATTTGCATTGCTAATTTGTATTTTATATTAACTTGACAGAATCTTAGTATCAATCGGTGAATCATTTGGGGTGAGTATTTTTTCTGTGAATTACTATAGCATGATACCATAATTATAAAAGAATTTGAAATTTTCTGTAATTGAATTTATAAATGCTACTTACTATTCAAGTACCTTATTCAAGCATGTTGCATAAAATTTAGAAGATATATATCAGATTTATTTTCAAATCAGGTTTAATTTTAAATCATATTCATAATTGGTGTATTTCAAAACTGCTTTCTAAACACCTTTGAGATTATATGTGTGTATACATTAATGTATATACATACAAATATGTATGTGCATTATATAGTCTCAAAGGAATGTTTTAAAAAACAACTTTGAGTTTCACTAATTGGGAGTATGATTTAAAATACTCCAAAATGTAGCCACCACGCCCACTGTCTCCTTCTATACATATACACACTTTTGCTTTTCCTTCCTCTCCAGCTTCTAGGATATTCTTCCCTGGTAAATTGATTAGGAATTGGTTACATGCCCCAGTGTAAGTGACAGGCTATGTGGTGGTCTTTGTTGCAGAGGAATCCAGCGGAAAGTTAAGCTTTGAAATGGTTATTCTAGTCTGGGAGCTCACTACTCTAGCTGGCCTTTCCTTACCATCACTAATTCACAGTCCTATATTCAGTGAGCATTACTGAATGTTTCATCCCACCACCCCCACCTATATTTGTTATTTATTGCTGCATAACAAACCACCCCCAGACTTAGGCATTTAAACCTTTTGAAATCTCATTCCTTGTGGGTCATTGAGCAGGCCTGGCTCAGCCGGGTCCAAGGTCTGTCTGTACGAGGCTGCAGTCAGCATGTCAGCTGGATCTGCAGTTATCTCCAGGTTCGCCTGGAGGACCACCTTTCTCACTCAGACTCACTTGTATGGCTGTTGGCCGATCCTCGATGGCTGTTGGCTCAAGCCAACATCAGTTCCTTGACACCCAGGCTTCTCCCTCGGGTGACTGGCTACTCACAACAGAGAGGAGAGAGGGGAAGAGGGAGATAAGAAGCAAAATTGAAGTCAGTCTTCTTGTCATATTGGAAGTGACTTGCCATCACTTTTGCTGCATTATTTTATCAGAAGCAGGACAACACTAGGTCCAGCCCCACATTCAAGGAGACAATTAGCAAGAGCCATTTTAGCATCTGCCTACGCACTGCCCCTCCAATGAAATAACTAGAGAGATACATGTTGTATACTAAAAGACCAAATGTTAACATGTGTGTTAAAAATAGTAAATGTGATGACATTTAGCTCAACACAGGCTACAGCTGTCAGGCTTCACAAAGGTGATGGGGACCACATAAATAGGATTGGGTCCAGATTAAGTATAGAGTGAAAGAAAGTAAAGACGTTCAGTCGTGTCTGGCTCTTTGCAACCCCATGGACTGTAGCCTACCACACTCCTCCGTCCATGGGATTTTCCAGGCAAGAGTACTGGAGTGGTTGCCATTTCCTTCTCCAGGGGATCTTCATGACCCAGGGATCGAACCCAGGTCTCCCGCATTGTAGGCAGATGCTTTACCATCTGAGCCACCAGGGAAGTCAAATATAGAGTAGTGGTCTTCAAACTGTTTTGCTTGCCATAAACTCTGAAAGAGCTGAAAGGTTATACATACTTCCATATTTTAAAGCTCATAACTGGAAATCCATTTAATAGGTGTAAATATATGTGCTCTAAATATATTTTCCATTAAAATCTGGTTTTGCATTTAATTTTTGGAAACTTAGTTCATTTAATTTTTGGTAAACTAGCTAATGAAAGTTAGCTTTGCATAATTAGCAAAGCTAATCCTCAGTGTCAAATCAGTCAAATCAGATTTAACTTCTATTGGAAAGTCTGATTTCATTCTAGAATCCAAAAAAACATGTTAATACACATCGCTGAGATAATCACCTCACTCTGGTTCTGAAATAGATAAGACACAGCTTTTCCATGTGTTTGTCCTTTGGGTAAAATAAGGTATTGTGCCCTGTTTAGCATTTTTTTACCAAAGTTTTCTTTACTGTGAAAGGATTCTTCCTCAGGAGATATAGAAATCAAATTATCTCTAATAGTACTTGGAAGGACTCAAATACTTTGAGTTTTTCAGATATTTAATATTTTATTGTAAACCTTTAAGAGTTAGGAATATCAGCAAATACTACAAATCAATGATGATTTCAAATTTATGAGCTGTATGACTTATCAGCATGATATTCATAAAGTGAGTCCAAAATTATTCTTCACTAGACACCTCTTATTGAATTCTTGTAACATTTGCTCCAGTTATGCTGTGCTTTAAAAAAAAAAAAAAAAAAACAAGGTTCCAGAAAGCTCTTCCAGCTTTGCATGCTTCTGAGAAATAGCCCTGGTTTTGTGCTTGAGTAAATTCTGAAAATGAGGAAGTAGGACTTTTGGAGTAGTAGTCCGAGTTGTTGGGAAGACACAGGAGGGTGTGAGAAGAGCAGGTATTTATTGGGGCAGAGTTAGATGTGAAGTGAAGTGAAGTGAAGTCACTCAGTTGTGTCCGACTCTTTGCAACTCCTTGGGCCGTAGCCCACCAGGCTCCTCTGTCCATGGGATTTTCCAGGCAAGAATACTGGAGTGGGTTGCCATTTCCTTCTCCAGGAGATCTTCCCGACCCAGGGATTGAACCCAGGTCTCCCTCATTGCAGGCAGATGCTTTACCATCTGAGCCACCAGGGAAGTTAGGTGTAGTTAGTCTGACTTTAACATTTTTTATATCTCCCGTTTGGTCCAAAGAAGCAGGAAGTTAAATGCAGATATTACCTCTGCCTGATATTTGACCCACCTCAAACCTACAATTTGGGGTTGCTAACTACAAAATGATCTAAAATAAAGAATTCCATAATTTTTAGACTTCAGAGAAGTTCCAGAAAATAAATCAAATGGTGTGTAACAGCGACCGTGTGCTCAAAAGAAGTGCTGAAGGAAGCAACCCTCCTAAACCACTGAAAAAACTGCGCTTTGACATCGAAGGATCCGATGAAGCAGATGGAAGGTAGGGACAGTGTTAGCACGTGTGTCAGGAGCTGAGCTGGTCGTCGGGAGAAATAAAAAAAAAAAAAAAAAAACAAGGTTCCAGAAAGCTCTTCCAGCTTTGCATGCTTCTGAGAAATAGCCCTGGTTTTGTGCTTGAGTAAATTCTGAAAATGAGGAAGTAGGACTTTTGGAGTAGTAGTCCGAGTTGTTGGGAAGACACAGGAGGGTGTGAGAAGAGCAGGTATTTATTGGGGCAGAGTTAGATGTGAAGTGAAGTGAAGTGAAGTCACTCAGTTGTGTCCGACTCTTTGCAACTCCTTGGGCCGTAGCCCACCAGGCTCCTCTGTCCATGGGATTTTCCAGGCAAGAATACTGGAGTGGGTTGCCATTTCCTTCTCCAGGAGATCTTCCCGACCCAGGGATTGAACCCAGGTCTCCCTCATTGCAGGCAGATGCTTTACCATCTGAGCCACCAGGGAAGTTAGGTGTAGTTAGTCTGACTTTAACATTTTTTATATCTCCCGTTTGGTCCAAAGAAGCAGGAAGTTAAATGCAGATATTACCTCTGCCTGATATTTGACCCACCTCAAACCTACAATTTGGGGTTGCTAACTACAAAATGATCTAAAATAAAGAATTCCATAATTTTTAGACTTCAGAGAAGTTCCAGAAAATAAATCAAATGGTGTGTAACAGCGACCGTGTGCTCAAAAGAAGTGCTGAAGGAAGCAACCCTCCTAAACCACTGAAAAAACTGCGCTTTGACATCGAAGGATCCGATGAAGCAGATGGAAGGTAGGGACAGTGTTAGCACGTGTGTCAGGAGCTGAGCTGGTCGTCGGGAGAAACCCAGAGTGGCCGCTCTGGTCCTGGCTTCTGCCAGTCTCTCTCATGCCAGTAATATTTTGGAAATTATGAGGCTTGCTCAAAATAAAAGATGTGACTGCATCCCAAAGTTAAAAAAGCACCACGTAAATCTACTGAAATTCATTAAAAATATCAGATGTTTACAAATCTAATCAGGCTTTGCAATGCCATGGATAGAATTTTGTTAGTTTTGATTAACATTAGATTTTAAAATGCTCATTCTTGGAAAATGCTACCCTATTTTATAAGAACCACTGATAAAATATCTAGGCTCATAAATTTATGACATTTGTGTTTTAGATGTTTGATTTATAATCCTTTGACAATAAAAGCTATTTACTAAAGAGCATAAATAGTCATTGAAAATGCCATAGTTTTTGGAAATTTCAGTTTTTCATTTATACATATACATATGAAATATTTTGAATTTTTAAATCTGCAGTAAACATCTCCCAGGGGAATCCAAATTTCAACAGAAACTGGCAGAAATGAGTAAGTACTTATTTGAGTAAGTAAGTAAATGAACAATTGTTTACATTGCAGAAAGCCTTTTCATTATAAAAAGATAAATTTATAGAATCCCTTTAATTAACAGACTTTTATGCATTTAAAATATAATTCAGTCAACAATATGTTATTCACAAGTATCTGTGGATTAAATGTATGATGCAAAGTGCAGGTCATCTTCATCCATCCTAACATCTACTGTGCAGCAGGAAGACCAAGAAGTGAAACCACATCTTCATTATGGATGGCTGTGGCTAGAAAATATTTTAGGATAGCAGAACTATAATGAGGAACTCTCTGAGTGCTGGATATAGGGAGGATGTTAGAAACTTCAGTTCAGTTCAGTTCAGTCGCTCAGTCGTGTCCGACTCTTTGCGACCCCATGAATCGCAGCACGCCAGGCCTCCCTGTTCATCACCATCTCTCGGAGTTCACTCAGACTCACATCCATCGAGTCAGTGATGCCATCCAGCCATCTCATTCTCGGTCGTCCCCTTTTCCTCCTGCCCCCAATCCCTCCCAGCATCAGAGTCTTTTCCAATGAGTCAACTCTTCGTATGAGGTGACCAAAGTACTGGAGTTTCAGCTTTAGCATCATTCCTTCCAAAGAAATCCCAGGGTTGATCTCCTTTAGAATGGACTGGTTGGATCTCCTTGCAGTCCAAGGGACTCTCAAGAGTCTTCTCCAACACCACAGTTCAAAAGCATCAATTCTTCGGCGCTCAGCCTTCTTCACAGTCCAACTCTCACATCCATACATGGGATTGGAATGAAAACTGACCTTTTCCAGTCCTGTGGCCACTGCCGAGTTTTCCAAATTTGCTAGAAACTTAGCATATATAAATATCATCACCCTTACTTAAAGAATAATCTTTTATTCTGCTATTACCAAACTTTCCTAATTTGCAAATTTTAGAACTGGATTTCAAACAAAAGTTTTCCATTACTAGAAATCAGAATTTTGATAAAGAATACTAAATCATTTTCCAAGTTAGATGTTAGTTCAGTTCAGTCACTCAGTCGTGTCTGACTCTTATGTGACCTCATGGACTGCAGCATGCCAGGCTGCAGCTTGCTCAAACTCATGTCCATCAAGTCAGTGATGGACCAACTCCTGAAGCTTGCTCAAACTCATGTCCATCAAGTCAGTGATGCCATCCAACCTTCTCATCCTCTGTTGTCCCCTTCTCCTCCCGCCTTCAGTCTTTCCCAGCATCAGGGTCTTTTCCATGTCTTCACATCAGGTGGCCAAAGTACTGCAGTTTCAGCTTCAGCATCCATCCTTCCAGTGAATATTCAGGACTGATTTCCTTTAGGATGGACTGGTTGGATCTCCTTGCAGTCCAAGGGACTCTCAAGAGGCTTCTCCAACACCACAGTTCAAAAGCATCATTTCTTCGGTGCTCAGCTTTCTTTATAGTCCAACTCTCACATCCATACTTGACTACTGGAAAAACCATAGCTTTGACTAGACGGACCTTTGTTGGCAAAGTAATATCTAATATCTCTGCTTTTTAATATGCTGTCTAGGTTGGTCATAACTTTTCTTCCAAGGAGTAAGCGTCTTTTAATTTCATGGCCTCAGCCACCATCTGCAGTGATTTTGGACCCCCCAAAAATAAAGTCTGTCACTCTTTCCATTGGAATGTTAAGGCAAATGGAATTCTCTCCTAAACTAATCTGAGATTGTGAAAGATTAACCCAAGTAGAGTTAGATGGAAAGCACATTAAGAAAAAGATTGGGGGACTGCCCTGGTGGTCCCATGATTGAGACGGCATCTTTTAGTGCAGGGGATGTGGGAGCTAAGATCTCACATGCCTCACAGCCAAAAAAACAAAACATAAAACAGAAACAATAACAAATTGAATAAAGACTTTTAAAACTGGTCCACATTAAAAAAAAAAAAATGGAAAAAGATCAGTGTGCATAAATTGCTTGTTGTTGTTTAGTTGCCAAGTCATGTCTGACTCTTTGAGCCTACCAGGCTCCTCTGTCCATGGAATTCTCCAGGCAGGAATACTGGAGTGGGTGGCCATTTCCTCCTCCAGGGAATCTTCCCAACCAAGGGATCGAACCCAGGTCTCCTGCACTGGCAGATGGGTTCTTGACCACTGAGCCACCAGGAAAGCACAGACTGTTATTGGACTGTCTTAGAGAGGTAGGTAGCCACGAAATGTCACCAGGAAAAGGTGACATTTCCTGATAATCTGGTGCCAGATCCATTAACAGGAAACAGAGCCAGGTCTTGGAAAGAAGACAAATATTTAAGAGATAATAAGAATTAAAACTGTCATCCTTAGGTCATAGGACATATCGATAAGAACAATACCAATTAAAATGTGACTTTTAAAAAAGAAGCTTTCTCTCAGTACATCTCTGTATATAGTAACTTTGAGATACAAAGTTTTTTAAATTACTTTGATTTAAAACCATTTTTCTATGTATATTATTTGAAGATACTATTGAAACTAACTGTAACAAGTTTAAGTTCTTATAAATGAATCTCTTTTTGGATTTTACATCAATTAATATACTACTGTTTTTTGTAGCTTTTCCTCCCCAGTGCATGAAAATAGATATGAAGCTTATAACCAAAATCAGGGCTTAAAAACATGTGGAAGCCTTTTGGAGCCCACAGATATGCATTTTAAAAGGAGTAGAAAGATGTAAAAATATGTGTGTTTTCTTACAGAGGAGCTCAGTTGCTGTAGTCAGTCCGTTTCACACTGACACACTTAGCAATGACTGTGAATTCCCTCTGCCAGGCTGAAGTTCAGGGCCTTCATAGAGCTAGAAAATGGAGAAGTGGCAGGAGTCTTAAGCCATACGGGTAGGGAATTCTCCAGGTTGCTCCTCAGCTTTCCTCAGAAACAGACCATCACACAGTGCTGGAGTGCTCAGAGCGGAGGGGCCAGAAGAGAACACTGAGAGCCGCTCCTTCTGCCCTTTACCAAGTGTGAATGTTCTCTGTGCTTCTTTATAAAGAACTCTTGCCCGCCTCTAAAATCAAGTTAAGAACTTTGACATAATTTAAAAGAAGCTTTCTGTTTTTGTCTATGTTGTAATTCATAAAGTATTTGAAAATGTCCACGTCCAAATTAAATGAGCTGTAAGCTGGACTTCCGTGGTGGTCTGGCCATTAAGAGTCTGCCTGCCAATGCAGGGGACGTAGGTGTGATCCCTGGTCTGAGAAGATCCCAGATGCTGAGGAGCAAGGAAGCCTGCGCCCCGCAACTGCTGAGCCTGCGCTCTAGAGACTGCGCACTGCAACTTGCAGCCTAGGCACCTCGAGCCTGTGCTCTGCCACACGGGGGCCGCCGCAGTGAGCAGCCTGCGCGCTGCAGCTAGAGCAGCCCCCGCTCACCACAACTGCAGAAAGCCTCGCAGCAATAAGACCCAGTGCAGCCCAACTAATTAATTAAAAAATAATAAATCAGCTGTGAGCTGATGTGTTTGCAGTACTTGCAGTGCCTCTCCAAACACAAGGGAATTGTGAACTTCATGAAGGATAACACTCACTCCAGCAGATTCTGGACCAGCCCAGGATTCTGTTTTGCTCAGATGCCAGACTTAACCACATCACCTCTAGAGCAGTTGTCTACAAAGTTGGGCACACCTGAGTGTGTGTAAGATCACCTTGTGGGGGTACATAAGACAATAGTAGAATGCTTATTTATCTTTATCTCATTGACTTTTAATGTTTGGGGTATATGTGTTTTATAATTTATACACATATACATAAATACATACATACTTTAATGGTACATATTTTGGGGGAAAGCTGGCTGATAGGGGTATATGATTTAAAAAATTGGAAACCACAGCTTGTGAGGTCCTGGGCTCCATCAGTTTGGTGTGAGCATAACAAATTGGGTAGCCCTTTACCAACTTACCCCACACCATCAGTGCTGTTAACATTTCTTCATCCTTTTTTTAGCATCTACTCGAACACGAATGCAAAAGCAGAAAATGAATGAGAGCATGGATACCTCAAACAGGGAAGAAAAGTGAGGACCCCACGACCTTGGTGGGCACCCTGTACACGTCAGGCTTCATTGTCTTTGTCTCCTACAAATCTGATTGTAGGACTCTCCCAGGTTCTGTTTACAGCCACAGTTAGTGAAGAAGATAATACATATCTTTTTGTGGATAGCACAGTTGAGTATTTGTGCAGGGGATTCCTAAGCCACTGGCAACATTGTACTCACTAGAACATGCATTGTTATTGTACAAGATTGAAAATCTTGTGTCTGTCGATCAAATCTTATGTCGATCCTGCCATTGCAAAAGCTGTACCAGATGTTTCTATTTCCAAAGTACAGTAAGGCCCCTACATATGAACCTTCAAGATGTGAACTTTCAAAGATGTGAACAGTTGAATCCAGCGAGGAACCAGAACCTGTGCCGTATCAGGCACAAAGTTGCAGCTGCCTTCCGTCTCCTGTTGCTGACGGCCCTTCAGCTCTGCCGTCTCCCTCCTCCTGTCCTTCACCATCAGTAACTCTTCTTGCTGTTCACTCAGTGCCAGCCTGTGTGCCAGCTGTTGTACTGTACTACTGTAGTTTTCAAGGTACTGTACTGTAAGACTGAAAATGTTTTATTTTTATGTTTTTTTAATGTATTATTTGTGTGAAAAGTATTATAAGCCTACTATAGTACAGTACTATATAGCCAATGTGTTCATTGGGTACCTAGGCTAACTTTGTTGGACTTATGAACAAATTGGACTTAAGAACGTGCTCTTGGAATGGAACTCGTTGATATGTAGGGGTCTTACTTAATAATTGTTCTGCTTTACAAATGGTGGCAGGATCCCCCAGGAGTGAGTCTCACAACCTGTGCCTATCCGAGTACTTTGTCTTCTCTTGTGGCACGTATGTGATGTTTGCTGTTATTTTTATTAATTTATATTTATTTTTTTAATTTAACATGAATACCCTTAGAAAATGCGTCTTGTCTTCCAAATCCAATTTGGCTGACTGTCCCCATTCACCCAAATGACCCTGAACTCTTGCGCTAAAACAGATGCTAGAAACTTAGGAGAAAATGACTGATTTTTTTACGCATTAGAGTTTACTAATGGAAACTAAATGGGTGTACTGTGTGTTTGTTTTATAAATTTTAGTTTTAAAATGCAAACAGAAAACAAAAGTATAAACATATGAGATACTGTCATACTACTGATACAGGTTTCATACCTCAGGACTTGCAAGAATTTATTGATCCTTTTCTTTATCCAACTCATGCTTTAAAAATAAAGAGTTATTAGTAGTACTCTTGGTTTTTATACCATTCAGATCACTGAATTCATTAAGTACCTGTCTAGTACTTGGAAAATAAAGTGTTCAACTAGAGCTTTGCTGTCGAGGACCCGGATCCAGTACATCCCAAGGACACTTTCTGATGTTTCTGGGTCCGAAAGAATCAAGATACAAAGTAATTTTACTCTACAGACTGTTAACTATAGGAGCCTTAATTTTTTTTCTTAGAGAGTTTCCTAATTGCATCTCACCAATGATTCTCCTCTCCTGAATTTGGGAAGAGGGCTTTTTTTTTCTGGAATGGTACATGTCTTCCATGTATCTTTTGAACTAGCAGTTGTCTTTTTTTTTTTTTTTTTACTTCAGCATGGTCTTACACTGGCACATTCAAAGCCACATTATTTCTAGGCCACAGTGCAGGTGATGAAAGGTCTTTGGGTTAGGCATTAATGTTTCTCTCTCTGATTTTGTGCAGAAGCTTCAAATTAAAATAGCTACAGTAGAAAAAGAGGCGCTTTCCCCCTCCCCCCAACACCTAAAGGTGTAATTTAAACTATCTTGTGTGATTAACTTATTTAGAGATGGTATAATTTAAAATAGGTGGTATTTAAGGTAGCATCTACTAGCTTTTAGAAAATTACTTTGTTTAAACTGAGAGTTCTTTTTAAAAAGAAATCTGGTCTTATTTGTTAGAAAGCAAAATTTTATTTTGTGCTCAATTAAGTTGAAACTTATTTTTTGACAGTTATCTTGGTAACACAGGCACTAGAAAGCTTTATCTCATGTCCTCATTCATTTTTGCATGAATATCATACAAATCAGTTAGCTTTTAGGTCAAGGGCTTACCACATTACTGGGTCTTTTGCTAATAAGTTCATGTTAGAATTAGTGTCAGAATTTAAGGAACTTCAGAGATCGTGTATTAAGATTTCTTAATAAGACTTCAGATACTGCTTTATTGCTTTTTGTATTGGTTAAAACTGTACATTTGAAATTGCTACATTACTATTTTCTACAATTAACAATAGTTTGTCTATTTTTCAATAAATTAGTTAAGAGTCTCGGTGGTCCGATGTGGTCTTTGTATTAAGTGCAGTAACAGCCTCTTCTGTATCTAAATTCTCTCCTAGTAGCTCGTCCATTCTTAGCATTTAATGGGCTTTGTATGCTGATGAATCCCAAATTTATTTCTCCAGCCCTGACCTCTTTATAGAAGTCAGAGCTCTCACAGCCAAAAGAACTCAATTCCTACCCCACCCAGCTTCTCAAAATATAAACCAGAATCAAACAAACAAAAACACCTTGTTTCTACCCTGGTCTTTCCCCATTTTACTAAACACATACTTGCTCAAGATAAAAACTTGTCTTCTGATAGCTCATATCTAGACCACTGTTAAGAGACTTCTAACTGGTCTCTGCCTCCCTCCTCACCTTTCTACTCCTTGAAGAGTGAAAGTGACCCTTTTAAAGTGTAAATGGATGGGCTGCGCTCCTCTCCTAGGGGTACTCACACTGTGGATTACTGCCTCCTCGTGCTCACTCTGCTTTACCCACACTGGCCTTTTTGTCTTGTGATGCCAAGCCCGTCCCTGCCGTGGGCTTTTACATTTGCTGTTCCTTCTGTCCATAAGTGATCTTCCTCCACAATTTTGTTTAGCTTGTTTCTTATCTTTCAGGGCTCTCAGCTCAAGGTCTTCCTTGACACCCAAGCTAAAAATCCTTCCTGTGTACTGTGCCGCTCTCCTTTGAAAGTGTAACAGCATCATCGCCATCAGAAATGACCTTACTCAGCTTGCCTACTGCCTCTTTACCCATCCTGGGATCAACCTGACTGGTGTCACCTACTACTGTAGTTCTAGCATCCAGAAGTCCATATGTGGGGGGTGGGGGGGTCGGCACAGAAGGTATGTTTTCCAAGTATATGGAAACAAATCATATTCTCTCCCTCTGGAGGAAATCTAGCTAGAACTCCATCCACCCCTTCTTACTAACATGTACTCTGGCAGAGTGGTGACCCACTATGGAGGCTCATGAAGGGTAATCCATTTTTCATCCCTAAATAAACTTACCTGTTTCTCTGGGTGGTCCCATGTTTCCATGAAATGAGTTCATAAAAGAAAAAGGCACTGAGGAACTTCAGAAGACTGTCCAAAAAGGGCAAGAAAGAGGAAGAGAAGGTTCGGGAAGACATTGTAAAATACAAAGGCTTTTGGTCAGTGACAGCAAGCATAGCAGGGTGAGAAGTCAGAAGTGAATGAAGCCTGTGGACATCTGATTGTGAGAACTGAAGCTGACTGGTAACACCCAAGCCTCGGTGTTTCTTTGCTGGAGAGAACAGTAAACTTACCAGAACATTCAGACACATGGGGTGAGGCTGTTTTAAAATAACCCAAACTGTATAGTTCCAAAAATGGGATTCTGACTTAGAGACATCTGGACTCCTTGGCCTCTACCAGACCAGGTCTGCAAAAACAGATAAACAAAAACAAGGATTCAAGTGACCTCACCGGTAAAGACCATTCACTTGTAGGTAAGTGGATGAATAGTAATTAAACTGTTTAGTAGTCATCTATGTTTTAGGGTAGGCTTTGCTATGATGCCTTATCTGAGTGACTGCTTTAAAAAATTAGCTTATATGAAACAATCCGTGTGTATCTGAGAGACATAAAGTTGGTAGAATCTTGCTGCTTCTGATGAATTAAAAAACACACACATTAGTTCTGTTACCTACAAATGAGCACTTTATTATCAAACAGTTCAGCATCAGAACAAGGTTTCTAATTCCAAAAGAGGTTTCTTCACACAGCAGTGTCCTGTTGTGAAATGCACGTTAGGAGCCTGATGCTGCAGCCTACATCCTATTTCAGTTTCTCATTCACAGTTGGGTAACTTGAGAAAATATAAATTTACCTCATTCTGGCTAGTGCTCCCCATGAAATGTAAGTATTAGTTCCTTTTTGGCTGCTACTTTTATAATCACACTGTGCCAACTTAAAAGACCTGTTTTGTGGTGACATAAAAGTCAACTACAAGAGAAAACCATTTTTACTTATGGAGGCAAATCTCTTAACACAAAAGTAAAAGGACGTTATGCAACTATGTAAGGCAAATGAGCCCAGGAATAAGACTCACTCAAAGTATTTCATACTCAATAATTTCATATGAGAAATTAATGACTCAGAGTAAAACAATTAAAATTAGCCCTTGGGTCTTCAACAATTTAATTGCCAAGGCCTTTTGTGAATTCTAATTAACGCTCTAAATTAGCCACTATTCCTCAGAACAATGTACCATAAGAATAGGAACCTCAGTTGTTTTAAATTTGTTTTACCTAAGTTATTCTGCGATTCATGGGGTCGCAAAGAGTCGGACACGACTGAGCGACTGAACTGAAGTTATTCCTTCATCCAGTGTCCCATAAATAAAAAGCTGTTCAGGCATGATTAAAATTGATAATAAGTTGAGTGCCTACTATATGCAAGGCACTGTGCTGGATGCTGAAACTGAGCTAGTGACAGCATTCCTGGTCAAGCTTATCTGTGTGGTACCAGCCTGTTGAATATGTAAATTTGGCCAGAATAGCATACACTTATGCTATTAACCCCTGTTATCAAAAGTCTGCAACTTAAGTGACTTGTAAGAGGAAATGGTAAATACAGGAAGACATTTCAATTTTTTCCCCTTGAGCTTAGTTCCATCTGAACAGAGCACTTAATGCCTTCTCTTGTAGACAGTGGATTTCAGAAGGTGGGGAAGACTCACCACCATCCCCTTGTTTTGACACAACATTTTCAGCCCAAATGTAGCTCATCATTAACACTATCAAGAAGTTATTCTCTGGCTGTTGCAGGGAGAGTGGAAACACTAGAAATTCTTTCCTGCAGGTGAGGGTCAGTTTTTAAAGGCTCCAACTCTGCTTGCTTTGCTGATAAAGTTCTTCAAGAGATCATGGTCCATTTCTGCAAAGCCCGAAGTCTGTGTTACGACAGTCAAATGGTTTATGCAAAACCTGAAGCAGAATTCTTCTAAGTCCTAGGGATGACAACAGAAGCGTTTTAGCAAATTTGCATATCCTGATGCAATGCAACATAGCACAAAAATTCCTAAAACACACAGGTGAGGAAAGAAGATTTGATGGCCAACAGAAAGAAATGCTGGGACAGCGGTACCTAAAGAATAGCTGTAAAACTATACAGCTGATATGAGTCTATGCTTGTAAAAATGTAAGTAACAGGAAAGCATTCAAGTTCCTCCACAGCAACCAATGCAAAGAAGTGAGACTTCTTCCCAGAGGTAGGCGCCAATGTGTATTGTTCATTCCTCTTTCACTATTTATTCAGAGTTTACTCTTGTTTCTGTGATAAATATTTCTTTATTGTGTGAATGCATAGAGTAAATTGATTAAGAGATTTTCTTTATGTTGAGCCCAACACTCCTCTTTTATATTCTTCTGGGGCTTAAATAGTTCTACCTGTAAAGAATTTGTGAGGAAAGCTTATGCTATGAAAGAGTCATCTGGGGAACTGCTTCTCTGAAGTCATGAACAGACCACTGCTCTCTCTCCTTCACAAGAAGACAAGGCTGGGATGGTTAGGCTTCATCAGATCACACAGAGCTTCAGTACTCTGAAGTGGGAAAGTGCTTGGAAGAAATCACAACTTTCTGCTGAGAGAAACTCCACAGATTGGTGATTTCTGGCTTACTGTAATGTACGCCAGGCCAAAAAAAAAAAAAAAAAGTCCCATAGTGATTCCCTTCATTAGATCTGCAAACTTGAGACAGAAATCAGGTGGCTACACACACTTCTGGCCCCAGAGAACTGAGAGTGAAAGGCAGGCCGGCCTGTGGAGACCCTGACGGCCTCGGGCCCTGGGCTGCACGGCCCACCGCGTCTCCTTCTTGTCTGTGCTCAGCTTTCCTTGGTGAGACCTCCCTCCCTTCCTCAACCACGATCGAAACCTTCAGATTTCATCTCAGTCTGGCCTCCTCCCACTGCCCTTCCCTAACTTACTTTTTTATATCACTTATCACCACCTAACAGAACACATATTGTATTAGTTTATCTACTGCCCTCACCACCAGAAAGTTCCATGAGGGCAGAGATTTTGGTCTGTTTTGTTCACTTCTTGTACCCTCAAGTGCCTAGAATGGTGTCAGGCATTTAATGGGCACTCGGTGGACATCTGCTGAGCCAGTGCATAAACACTGCTGATTTTAAAATATGGAGACAATAGAGAATTGTGATAGAACGTGTGCTTTTGAAACTGGTACAATGTGGGAATGCATTTCAGCTTTAAAATTATTATTAATAGCTTACTAGGAATTTAATCTCTCAGATTCAAGGTCCCTCACTTGTAAATTAGAATAATAATAATACCTATATTCTTATCAGGTTCTTTTGGGAATTAAGCACGATATGAACTGTGCCTCGAATAATCCCTGGCTTGTATTAATTATGTATTAAGTGAGTCAAGCATGAGGGATAATTTGCTGAAAAGGTCCATTTCTTTTTTGTCCATTTCTTGCTTATTAGAGTCAGCAAGTAAGAATACTAGTCACATCAAATGCACTGTACTTTATAAAAACTTTTATGTGACATACACACTGAGTCAATTTTACTTGTGGTCTGTTGTACTAATTTAGGGCACAACAGTTAGTTTACCTCTAAAGGCAAAGTTGGACGTTCATTAAACAAACATTTAGTGAGCACCTACTATGTGTTGGGCACTATCCTAGGCACTAGGGGTCTGGCAGAACAAAGTCCTTGCCGTTCCTCAAGGAGCTTGCTTTCTAGAAAACAGAGGGCTAGATGGTAAGCATTCAAATAATTCACATAAATAGGAAATGTGAAGAAGTCTTGCAAATTAAGCCTAGTTCAGAGGAAAACAGTATATGCCTGCCATCTCATCATTTAACGCAGTCCAGAAGAGTCCAGTATTATTGCCGTGACTGTAACAAACTCTTGAAACCAAGCACATAGCTACTATTTGGCCATGAAGCATTCTGCGTGTTGTAAGTGCCCAATGTATTATTACCTTGATGAAAGACAAATATTCACTATGCTTTTAAATGTCCATGCTTCAAGGCAGGGAAGATTTTTTTTTTAATGTTAAGTGAAAAAAACCTAGTATTTAGAGATATATACATAACCTAGGGAAAAAATCAGAAAGAGCTGTATGAAATGTTTGTGTCCTCTGGTTGATGAGGCATTTCCTTCCTCATACTTTTTGTATTTTCTGAATTTTCTTTAATAAGCATATTATTACTTATATAAGCAGAAAAGAAGTTATAGGCTTTTTTTCTGCTCACTGCTAAAATGTCCCTGTTCTTGGACAAAGGAAAGGATATCCTTAAGGAAACTGACTCCAAGGAGTCTGGCCTGCTTCCTCAAGATTTAACTCTAAGACAGGTTTTCTTTATTATCAAAACAATACATGGTCACTATAGAAAATTCAGGAAAAACTAGCAAAGATAACAAAATAAACTCATCTATAATCCTACCAATTCAAAGATAACCACTGACTATATTTTTCAGTCTTTTATTCTATGTAGATAATAAATTTTGGTCATTTTCAATTTAGCTATTTATACTTAAATTTTTAAAATATTTTTATTTAACAAATATACTTATTAAAAAATAGGACCACGGTTTTTCAGTCAGTGATATATCTTGAATAGTATTAATGTTATTGTTGTTCAGTTCAGTTCAGTCGCTCAGTCATGTCTGACTCTGCAACCCCAGGGACTGCAGCATGCCAGGAGTCATCACCAACTCCTGGAGTTCACTCAAACTCATGTCCATTGAGTCGGTAATGCCATCCAACTGTCTCATCCTCTGTTGTCCCCTTCTCCTCCTACCTTCAATCTTTCCCAGCATCAGGGTCTTTTCAAATGAGTCAGCTCTTCGCATCAGGTGGCCAAAGTATTAGAGTTTCAGCTTCAACATCAGTCCTTACAATGAACACCCAGGACTGATCTCCTTTAGGATGGACTGGTTGGATCTCCTCGCAGTCCAAGGGACTCTCAAGAGTCTTCTCCAACACCACAGTTCAAAAGCATCATTTCTTCGGTGCTCAGCTTTCTTTATAGTCCAACTCTCACATCCGTACATGACTACTGGAAAAACCATAGCCTTGACTAGACGGACCTTTGTTGGCAAAGTAATATCTCTGCTTTTTAATATGCTGTCCAGGTTGGTCATAACTTTTCTTCCAAGGAGTAAGCCTCTTTTAATTTCATGGCTGCAGTCACCATCTGCAGTGATTTTGAAGCCCAAAAAAATAAAGTCTGACACTGTTTCCACTGTTTCCCCATCTATTTCCCATGAAGTGATGGGACCAGATGCCATGATCTTAGTTTTCTGAATGTTGAGCTTTAAGCCAACTTTTTCACTCTCCTCTTTCACTTTCATCAACAGGCTCTTTAGTTCTTCACTTTCTGCCATAAGGGTGGTGTCATGTGCATATCTGAGGCTGTTGTTCAGTTGCTAAGTTGTGTCCAACTCTTTGTGACCCCAAAGACTATACCATTTTTTTAAACAATTTTCTCCTACCTTTATGCTGTGTTTATGGTGTTGGAGAAGACTCTTTTGGACTGCAAGGATATCAAACCAGTCAATCCTAAAGGAAATCAGTCCTGAATATTCATTGGAAAGACTGATGCTGAAGCTCCAACCCTTTGGCCACCTGATGCGAAGAGCTGACTCATTTGAAATATGCTGTGTTTATGGTGTTGGAGAAGACTCTTTTGGACTGCAAGGATATCAAACCAGTCAATCCTAAAGGAAATCAGTCCTGAATATTCATTGGAAAGACTGATGCTGAAGCTCCAACCCTTTGGCCACCTGATGCGAAGAGCTGACTCATTTGAAAAGACCCTGATGCTGGGAAAGATTGAAGGCAGGAGGAGAAGGGGACAACACAGGATGAGATGGTTGTATGGCAACACCGACTTGATGGACATAAGTTTAAGTAAGCTCCGGGAGTTGGTGATGAACAGGGAGGCCTAGCGTGCTGCAGTCCATGGGGTCACAAAGAGTCAGAAATGACTGAGCAACTGAACTGAGAACTGATATATTTGTGCTGAATTTTTTACTTTTTTAAAATTACAAACAATGCTGCAGGGAAATGTCCTTGATGCTAAATCTTTGAATCCATGATTACTTTCTTAAGATAACTTTCTACAAGTGAATTCCTTAAAGAATTAAATTTTTAAAGCTTTTATTACATATTATACCAAACTGCCCCAACTGATTACACTAATTTGCATTCTCCTCAGCAATTTAGGAAATACCCATTATCCTGAGCCTGTACTATTTCTAAAAATAGATTTCCCTATTGACAACTGAAAAATTATCCTTTATTTTCATTCTTAGTTTTCATTTGTTCATAAATCCATTTGGTCCATTTTTTTTTCCCATCAAACTGCTCATATTATCATTTTTAAAAAGAATTATACATTAACTATGGCAGAAAGTGAAGAGGAACTAAAAAGCCTCTTGATGAAAGTGAAAGAGGAGAGTGAAAAAGGTGGCTTAAAGTTCAACATTCAGAAAACGAAGATCATGGCATCCGGTCCCATCACTTCTTGGGAAATAGATGCAGAAACAGTGGAAACAGTGTCAGAGACTTTATATTTTGGGGCTCCAAAATCACTGCAGATGGTGGCCGCAGCCATGAAATTAGAAGACACTTACTCCTTGGAAGAAAAGTTATGACCAACCTAGATAGCATATTAAAAAGCAGAGATATTACTTTGCCAACAAAGGTCCGTCTAGGCAGGGCTATGGTTTTACCAGTGGTCATGTATGGATGTGAGTTGGACTGTGAAGAAAGCTGAGTGCTGAAGAATTGATGCTTTTGAACTGTGGTGTTGGAGAAGACTCTTGAGAGATCTTTTCTCAAGGAGATCCAACCAGTCCACCCTAAAGGAGACCAGTCCTGGCTGTTCATTGGAAGGACTGATGTTGAAGCTGAAACTCCAATACTTTGGCCACCTGATGGGAAGAGTTGACTCATTGGAAAAGACTCTGATGCTGGGAGGGATTGGGGGCAGGAGGAGGGGACGACAGAGGATAAGATGACTGGATGGCATCACCAACTCGATGCACATGAGTTTGGGTGAACTCCGGGAGTGGTGATGGACAGGGAGGCCTGGCGTGCTGCGATTCATGGGGTTACAGAGTCGGACACAACTGAGCGACTGAACTGATGGTAAACTTGCTTCACTGTGTTAAAGATATTTTTTCCAGAGTGTCATTTACTTTCTATTTGTGTGTGTGTAAACATTTTAATTTTTTGAGATCTATCAATCCTTTCCTTCATGGTTTCTGCCCTTGAAGTTCATCCTAACTTTATATAAACATTCCCTTATATATTTTTTTTTTTAGTACTTTATTTAAATTAAATCTTTAAGCAGACTTTCTTTCAGCATAAGGCGTGAAGTAGACAGCTATTTCTTCCAGAAGGTGAGCTTGCTGAAAGGACGCTTTTCTTACCTGAGCTTCATACTTCACAGCGGCCGACAGCAGTGCAATGGCGTTCTCCTCACAGATTCCTTGCTTGATAGTTTGTTGGCAGAGTTTTTTCAAACGATTTTCTCTATAAAATGTAGCCAAATCAAGCAACCCTGGTAGAAAGAGATGTTTATTAGGGGAGTGATCTCAAGTATCCTGATTTAAGCTCACTCAACCCATCAGAGATTATTTTAAATACTGTGTTGGCCAGAACTTTCTGTTCAGATTTGTCTGTAACATCGTATGGAAAACCCCAAATGAACTTTTTGGCCAACCCAATATAATCCTCAGCGAAGGGGTGCGGGAACTGAAGCTTAGGCTGACTTACACACTCTGAGTGTGTGGCTCGATCTAAGAACACAGCTGCCCTGAGCAAACGCAGCACACAAACAAGCAGCTGTGGGGAAAGGAGCAGCAAGTGAAAATGGCTCGAGTCTTCTTCCGGTCATCCCTCCCGCTGAAGCAGCAGCAGCTTCTCCAGCAGCATTCACACGCGCTGTGAGAGCACCCAGCTTCTTCGAACACTTGCTCAGGTCGTCTTCTCCTTCAGAAGTTACTCTTCAGTCTTGTGGCTGGACCATTTTCCCTGACTTCTGAGTACTCGATTGCCCCAGAGTTCAATATTCAGACTCTTACTTCACTTACTTCCCTAAATGATCTCCAGCTTTTAATACTGTCTGGTAAAAACCTCATGATTCTTGTTATAGATATTATCTGTCATCTACTTTCAAATAATACAACATAGAGTGATTTAGATGTTTAAGTTGATTTTTAAGCTACTCCAAGGGATACTGTTGGAGAAGGAAATGGCAACCCACTCCAGTATTCTTGCCTGAAATCCCATGGACAGAGGAGCCTGGCGGGCCACAGTCCACAGGGTCGCAAAGAGTTGTACACGACTGAGTGGCTGAACATGCACACAAGGGATACTATGAAAAGCACTCTAATCAAGAATGGTCGGACAGGGGATTTCCCTGTGACCCAGTGCCTAAGGCTCCAAGCTTCCACTGCAGGGGGCAAGGGTCCAATTCCAAGTCAGGGAACTAAGATCCAACATGCTGCGCAATGCAGCCAAAAGAAAAAAGAATGGTCAGTATTAGAAAGGCCCTTGTCAAATAGCTTCAATTATGGTTATTTAAATCTCCATTTGAGGATTTGTTAATTAGCATAACGTATGTCACTGGTGAAGTGAGTGGCACTCGAGTTATGTCACTCGGCTAGAGAGACTGTGAGAGTCCCCTCCACCCCTGCATGAATGGGATCCACACCAGGGGCTCAGCAGTCCTACACCCTGGGAAGAATGGAACACGTGCTAGGTCCAATTCAGTCCTGGTTGCCACCAGATCAAAAGCCAGCTGAATCCTGACTCTAGACTGCTGTCAAGTTTACTTCAAGATAACCTTTTCATGGAAGGTACTGCATAGAGGGCCCAAAGGACACAGAGACAGGATTTCTTCAACCTTACAGGAAGTTTTACATAATGTGGTAGATTTTAGTTGGAAACTTGCTTTCGTTGTAACATGACAAGTATTATCATAGAAGAAAGGCCTATGGCCCACTGGGGGAAACAAACTGAAATCTTTTGAAATCTTGAGAGCTGTGAATGACCTGATTGTTTCTAGCCGGTTCTCAACAACTCTCAGATTCACATCGACAGCTGCCCACACCCCAGGCACCAGACTCACATATGCGTGTGCTCACAGGTACTGCCTGGATCCTCCGCTCAGGAGGGCTCAGCTCCGCACCTGCTCCAGGCAGCCCCTCCCCACAGTGGCCAGGGAGCCACGCGCCCGCTCCTAGACCACACTTTGTGCACCCGGGACTCTGGCAAAGTGTGAAAGTGCTAGTTGCTCAGTCATGTCTGACTGCGCTCCTGTGGACTATAGCCCGCCAGGCTCCTCCGTCCATGGAATTCTCCAGGCAAGAATACTAGAGTGGGTAGCCATTTTCTGCTCCAGTGGATCTTCCTGACCCAGGGATCAAACCCGGGTCTCCTGCATTGCAAGTGGATTCTTTACCGTCTGAGCCTCCAGGGACCCTGGGACTCCCTGCCTAATCAGCCCTGAGGCCACACACGCAAGTGTTTCCTCCCCCCGACCCTGTCACCAAGGTACAGACCCCCAGGGCCAGGGGTGGCCAGGGTGGGATGGACAGAGCATGGAGATGCAGGCTGCGTGCCCACGCACCTCTTGTGGTGCAGGAGGTAGCCGGTGGTGGGTAAACAAAGACAGCAGGTCCAAGCTGGAGGCCAGGGGCCTGACCTTCCTGTGCAGTGGGGCCCTAGCACGGAACTCCAAGAGACCCACCACTCTAAATTCCAGATGAAATGCCACCCTGGCCTCTCAGTTCTTAATGAAGGTGTATTTTTTAAGGTATGAGGATTTAATGCATTTTATCTGAAGCTTTTAGCTTGACACATAACTTTAAATTTTTAGACATGTGGTATGCAGGCCTCCTTTAGACTCTTGCCCAGGGGCCTATAGAAAACCTGCCACACAGATGTCTAAAAGGCAGCGCAAACTCCTTTGAGTTTTCACACTCCAGAGCAAAACCTGGTGCTCTCCACACTCGGGCCAAACACCCCATCCTTTTCTTTCCCTCACACCCCACAACCAACCACCAACAGATTCCGTCAGCTCGCTATGGAAGATGTGTCCAGACTCTGACCTCTTTCAACACCTCCGCGCTAGACCACCTTAACCCAGGGCACCACCACCTGGCATCTCAACCATTACACTGCCTGATCTTTTCACTCCTGGAGTCGAAGCTGCGGGTGCCTCCTCCCTCCATAAAATACACAAACCCATCCTCCTTTTCCCCCCAAATCCTAGACTATGTGGCTGAGCCATGGCCATCTAGAAGTGACCACTCCCTGCAACTTCCTATGCAGCTAATTAAGGTCTTGGTCATCTCTGGTCCCTGTTTTAAAAGAAGTGGGACTTCCTCAACAGACACCGGGGTCTGCCCCTGGCGCCTCGCCACTGTCCCTTCCTCCGTCCCGCTGTCTGCAGTGCAGATGTGGCCGTGGGCATGAATCCAGGGGCCACACCTAAGGATGCCTCGCACTGTGTCCCTGGGTGACAGACAGAGAAACCACTTCGTTTAAGCCACTTCCTTTTTCCATTTTACTATTAAAGCAAAAACTAAATACGCAACTCCCATTGTCAAAATCTTCCAAGGCTGTCTATCACATCAAGACTAAAACTTGAGCCCTTCACCGTGACCTCCAAGGCCGCATCTAGTCTTAGCCAGACCCAGCTGCCTGGCCTCAGTTACCTCCACTGCCATCTCTCTCTCTCTCTCTCCCCCCTCCTCCTTTTCGACGCGCTCTCCGTGCTCCTCAGACCTTCACACTGTCTCTCGTGTAGCATGCTCTTCACCTGGGTGTCTGCTTGCCTTCCCCCCGCTCTCTGCTCAGCCCACTTCCTCACGGAGGCCCTCCCTGACCTCCTGACTGACCGCTTTGACTTCTTGTTAAGGGCTGGCCTCCCTTCCCTGAGCACCAGCTCCACGGGGCAGGGCTCAGTCTGTCTCCCCTACAGGTGCCGAGGGGAACGTGGCATACCGTGGGCCCTGGCCCTCCAGCACTGTGGGAGAGAGGAAGGAAAACCAGAAAACTTCAGAAATCAGACTTCTGTTCACCCGAGGAAAATTAAATGCTGATCTGGTAAAAAGTGTTACTGGTTTTACAAATGTAAAATGAATACCGAATTTAAAATTTTGACGGTTAAACTCTTTCTTTGGTTCCTTACAGAAGCAATTCTTTCATTCTTCTGTCCCACTAGCCAACGATACTGACATCTATAAGCTGAAACTGAGTAGGTTTTTCACCCTGTGCCCAAATGGATGCCCTGTGTTGCTTTCTTACCGTCAGTAACCCTGAAGTGCCGTGAGGCACTGGGCCACGGCAATCCAGCCCAAAGAGACAGTCACAGTTATGGAGGCCAGCAGGGCTTCTTATTACAGGCATCTTACCGTTTTTATAATGTAAATATCTTGAAGACAGCAGGTTGTGGAAACTAAAAAGTTGTGTACGTTGTCTAGCAATTCAGGAGAAATGGCACCCACCCCACAGTGTTGATGGGTTGATAATTCACCCACCTCTTATTTTATCCATCAAGTCAACCTTTGTATGAGGTGGGAAGAAGGAAAGAGAGTTTGGGTCCAGCACACAAAAACAGAACTACTTTTGTGACTACCCTCACAGAGACTTCCTTTTAGGCTCTACACAAACCACCTTTTTGCCAAACTCTTGGTCAAGTCTGGTGGGAATTACCTACTGCCTCCTCAGGGGACAGGCTGATTCTGTCTGTGTACAGGTACTCCAGGAAGGCTCGGTAAACAGGATACGAAAATTCACTCATTTCTATAACATCATCCTCATTGTCCTCCAATGAAGAGCGAAAATGCTCACACCTGAAGGAAGAAAGATGTCAGGTCCTGGTTTCTGGGCAAGAGCCGATAACCTTCCCGAGGAGCACATGCTCGTAGTGGTTAAAGAGGAAACAACTACCATGCAGAGAGGAAACACACACGCCACACACCTTCATGTCCTGGCCTGGGCCCCTCGCTTCCTCTGCTGGCCAGAAGTCTGCAAACAGTGGTTCACTGGAGGAGGCTGCAAATGCTAGCCTGCTGTGGGGCGGCTGCCTCTGTGGCCACAGACGGGTCCCTCCCATGCCATGTCCACAGAGCAGCATTTATAGAAATCAGGTGGCTTTATTTTTTAAAATTCTGAGTAATTTTGTTTCTTCTCCTCCTGTTATGGGTTGAATTGAATCCCCAATTTCACAGACTGGAGTCCTAACCCCAGAATATGACTGTATTTAGAGAAGGGATCAAATTAAAAGGAGGTCATTAGGGTGGGCCCTAAACTGACATGACTGGTGTCCTTATAAAAAGAGGGGTTTGGACACAGGGAGAAAGCCACGGGAAGACTGGAGTTATGCTGCCATAAGCCAAGGAGGGCAAAAAACTGGCAGCAAACCACCAGAAGGTGGGACAGAGGATGGAACAACCCAATTCATTCAACAAGATCTTGAATTTCCAGCCTCCAAAACCGTAAGAGAATAAATTTCTGTTATTGAAATCAATCAGTCTACAGAACTTTGTTACAACAGCCCTAACAAACCACAACCTCCTCATTTTTATGAAGGTTTATGGACAACAGTAGAAGTGTGCAAATGTTGCACAGCGTGGCCTTACTAAGAAGTGAACTTGAGACTGAAATACTATACTGTGTTTGTGAGTCACTGCAGGAGGATTTGGACATCTGTTACACAACAACAAAATGAATTTCAAAATCATCAGGCTAGAAGAAAGAAGCCAGGCAGAGAAGAATACATACTGTATCATTACATTGTCATCAACTTCTAGAAAATGCTAACTAATCTAAACTGACAGAAAGAAGATCAGGGCTTGCCCCAGGGCTAGGGCCTGAGAGAACTTTGAGGGGGGCAATGCCAATGTTCTGTATCCTGGTGTGGAATGGTGGTTTCCAGAGAATATACAAATGTCAAAACGCCTCAGGCCGCACATTTTAAATGGATGCTCAAAAATTACTCATTAATAAAAGTGAATTTTTAGAAGTCTGCCTGTTAGTTTTACCCCAAACCTTGCTGCTCTTGTCTTTTTTCGAGGTCTAAACCTATGGTATCCCACAGCTGATTAAGGAGAGTGACTCTCATGGGCTGCACTCAGCCCTGAGCAGGGAGGTTCACTGAGGTCAAGCAGCCCCAACAAGGCTCAATAGATGTTCACCACTGGCTGGATGGCTGCTCTCCAGCGCCAAGGTGGACAAGCTGTCTACAGAGTCTCCGAGGAAGCCAACTGTGTATGCCCTGCACCCCACCCCACCTGCTGCATACTACGGCCTCTATGATTTCTTGTTTCACATATAATGTGTTTTCCCTGCTGTACTATCTGCTCATAAGGGTGAAAAGAGCCTTTCATTTTTTCAGAATCATTGAAGTGCCTGACATAGGTCTTTGCAACTAGAAAATAATAAACATATTTATTTCAATTCTCAAATGATGCCTTACCTGATTTTGAGAAGGACTTTATGCACATAAATGTACTTTCCATCCACCAGAAATTTCAGGTCTGCAGTATTGGGGTTGTCAAATTCCCTCTTCAGGGACTCAGCCACTGTGAGGTGGTCGTCGGGTTCTAAGGGAATGACACCAGTGTTTTCCAATGAAAATGCAGGCCAAATATAGCATCGCTCTGCTCACACTCATGAAAATACCAATTTCCCAAAATAACTGACCGACTGAGCAGTGTGCTTTTTTCCCTAAATACAGATTTCCCGCTGCTGCAACATTATAAGAACCTCAGACACATCTGCTTATAAATCTGGCAAAATAACTAAAGCCCCAACTACCTCACTAAATAAACATGTTGAAAGCCTGAGTAAATATACCCGCTAAAAATAAAAGCCACGGTTTCCCAGTCACATCAAAAAGCCATCTGAAGTTCTCTGAATTTTAGTATGAGGTTTCTGATACTTTTAAGGAAAATGAATTGGTCCGGTGAGTTCTCTGTCACAGGAGCCTGTGAGAGGGAAATGAATTGCCTGATACTGCGCGTAACGAAAGTCCTCACTATTGGAAACAACAGCACCAGTCTTCTCCCTAGCTCTCAGGCCACCACCCGGCAGACAGCAGTCACTCACCCACAGACAGCAGGCGCCACGTGACGGCGGGCGTGGCGAAGCAGGCGAACACGTCGTCGGTGGAGGAGAAGTGCGTGAGGTGCGGCAGGGTCACCGACTGCCCGCGGCACTGGCCCCACATGTACACGTGGCCGCCCTGCGTCTTGGCGGCCGACGTGTGCGCCGAGTGGCAGGCCGCAATCTCTATAATTCTAGGTTCACAAACACACACCAAGTAAACAGTCAACAGGAGAAGAAACGAGTCGATTTTTCCTTCCCTTAGCATTAACTGATTAAAAACAAACTCTTCATTAAGCCTAAACTTGTAAATTTTCAGGCACCAAACCGTTTTCTACATTTAAGCAATGTCTCATTTAAGCACTTAAACATCATGAAGGTCTTCTTGTTACCACTTCTAGCCAGTAGGCCGATAAAAATATGCACCTATTTTGAAACTGAAGTACAAGCCAGGAGAACAGACAAAAAAAAAAAAAAAAAAAAAGTGATCTAATTTTCTCTTAAAACATTGCTTACAAAAGTAAATCAAAAAGATGTGGGGCATCTCCACCCAGGGTCAATAAATATTTTTATCAAAACTTCACCAATTTTAGGGTTCCATGGAGCATTCTATGGGGCACCCCAACTCACTCTGCAAGCAGTTAAGTGCAGTAGTTCTGACTCATTGAATGATATCATCTAGAACCCCAGAGAGCAGTTTTCTGGGACCAAACATTATGTTAGACCTGACTTCAGTAAGGTCATGGCTGACAGGCAGATAGTTCTCAGAACACTTCCTAATGGAAACCACTGTTTTGTTGACTTCAAACTAATTGTCTTCTCTAAGACCAAGTCACCACACAGACTTAAAATAATATTTTACCCCAAGTGAGGTGCCATTTTGATTCTGCCTTGGGCACTGGTACCAGCATTCCCAGAACTTTAGGGTCATCTCTGACTTCTCCTTCCTCCTCACTTAGCACTTTCTTCAGAATATCCAGTTGGCAAAATAACAACAAATTCTTTCTTTGTAATATCTCTCACTTGTCAGAGCCTCATCAAGCACACCCCATACCCAGACCAGTCTCCCTGTCTTAGACTTTCTCTCTCTTCTGACCTAAATCGCACAATGCTGTCAAGTTAGTGATTCTCTGGAAAAACCATTCTCATGACTCCTTTCAAACCTGTCACTGACTTCCCACAAGACAAAAATCTAGACATGTGTCCTTAAGGCCTACTATAATTTGCCTACCGTCTATGGTCAGCTTTCTTTCATATCATCTTTGCAAACACACCCTCTGTTTGAACAAACAGAAAGTACTCACTGCCTCTCAAAGTCACTATGCACAAAGTCCTCGGTCAGGAATGTTCTTTGATGGACCTCTTTATGGACCTCTCTGTAACTGACTGGAACACAATCGTGAACTTCTGTGCTAAACTACCCAACACCAGAAAACCAAAATAACTTCACTCCTACATTCACTTTGGAAATGTTTGCCATGGCCCTCCAAGAATGGGGAGCAGCTTCTGCCATTCATTCGAGGAGGCAGGCTGCTGCTTCCACAGCGAGGGGTTAAAGATACAGAGAAGCTGGGAAGGCTGGCCCTCGCTGAGCATGGCTAGGGCGTTTACCTGGAACACCCAGTGCCACTAGGGAAGTCAGGGGTGGGGCTCGGGCTTGGCTGACAGCACCAGCTGCTACAGCAACGAGAAGGGAGAAAGTTTAGGGGAACCTTCAGGTCTGGGCTTGGACTCCAGTACCTGCCAAAGTGCCCTGCCTTTGTCTAAGGTCATCTGTCCTTCGTCTGAAGGACATATGCTTCTTGCTTCATATCAAGAAGCAAAGATGGAAGTTCAAATTTTCCAGTCATACATGCAGTAGACGATAAACTGAGCTAAGGTTTACTGTCAGGAGGTCTGTCTGGCGTTGTTTAGTCGCTAAGTCGGGTCTGACACTTTTGTGACCCCACAGACTAGCGTGCCACGCTCCTCTGTCCACGGGATTTTCCAGGCAAGAATACTGGAGTAGGTTGCCATTTCCTTCTCTAGGGGAATCTTCCTGACCTAGGGATAAAAACCCATGTGTCCTGCATTGGCAGGTGAATTCTTTACTGCTGAGACACCAGGGAAGCCCAGGATGGCGTACTGCATACTTTATTTTGTAGCCAGCCATTTTTACTGGAAAAAAAATTCCTGTATGTTGAAAATAAATGGATTTGGTGTCACCTCAATAAAGCTAGATCCACCACAATGGCACGGCTTAATGGCTAAGAGGAACTAGAACTGAAACGGCAGAGAGTGAGAAAGAGTGCAAGACAGAAAAAGTGAAGAGCGAAAATAAGGTGATTTGTGAAGAACAGAGAAGAAATCGTGACCATTACAAGATCCAGAGCAGTGTTTCTCAATTCTGGTTCTGTGAGGCCAACACACTACTAATTATTAACACCCCAAGAAGCTACAAAATTAACAAAAATGCAAGGCCAAGTGAGTTTTGAAATCAATTTAACTCAAAATATGTTTTTTATGGAACTTTAAATGCTGGTAAATCAAAGTATTGAAAATTCAGAAAGACTGGGAATGACTAAGTTAAAGAGAATCATTTTAACTATTAAAATCACTTCTCTGTGAACATAAAATGTTAGCATTCTTCATCATAAATAGGCTTCTCTGAAAAAAAATTTTTTTAATCAGGTTTTTCTTGGGTTGTTATTTGAGCAAATAAACCACGTAACCAGATTTTCACTTTCCACTTCTGGGAACATGCAACCAAGACCTGATGATCCATCCCGGCCCGAGTTCAACCCTGTTCTTTCTAATTAGCTCAGCCTCCCCACAATGAGCCCCAAGAGTCAGGAGTTCCTGAGAGGTAAGTCATAATGTTCCTGCAAAGCTTCAGTCACTGAAAAGGGCGGGGAGGTGCAGAACAAGTCCCAGCAAACCTAGAGGTTCCTCCCTTGCAATATTCGTGTGACAGAGAGCCCACAAGCTCAAAATCACTGCACAAAATTCAAGCACGGGAAACTGAGAAAAGCAGGAACATCTCATTCAAAACAGTCATCCTTGATATTCTAGCCAAAATCATGTTTAGGTGGACAACATCAAGTACGGATGTGTTTAGCAATTTCTACTTTTACCTATATAATTTAAAAAAACAAATGTTTTTAAGTTGTGAAGATTTTTAAAAAAGAAAGGAACAGGTAACTCTCCAGTGCCAGGTATCTGGACACTCACATAACTCCCATGCCTGCGTCTCCCGCTCTCTGGCTTTCTCCCACTGAGTCGCCCTATATTCTGTCCGTCCAGCGTGACTACAGTGAGAAGACCTGACACTCGCTCTGAGCCCATCAGGACCAGTGGGGCAAATCGCTGGTGGGCACATGGCAGCCGATTCCATGAGTCCAAGGACAAAGGAGTGCAAGTTTATATGAAGCGAGGCAGCATGAGAAAAATGGTAAAGCGCCATGCAGAATATAGCTTGTTTTTATATCCATGCTAACTCTGGTCCTGTCACACTTCTGTGCTGTGTTGTCTAAATACTAAATGTCCCGAGTGACTGGATTTGCTGGCCTGAGGGACTTTTGTGATTATCCAAAGCCTTAAGATTGTCTCTTCTCTTTTTACTGAGTGGCTCTGAGCTACCTTTAAGAGAAATAAAAATGACGCGGCTGCTTGCATCTGCTGTGTGCCTGGCAGCACAGGACCTTCATTATCTTCCCTCCTCCCCAGTTTTTTGTTTTTGTTTTTCCTGCTTGAATGGTTCACTGCAGCAACTGGAAACCAGCACCTGGTCCTGGGCAGGCATGGGGCAGGGGGAGATCCTGATCACCTTCCGTGGGCCCCCTCCCTGGTGTGATGCCAGGTATACTTCTGAGCTCAGCAGCAGACCCCCGCCAGTGGCCCTCTAAGGCCCCTCAGCCACCAGGCTGCAGGAGGCCGACGCAGTTGCAGGACAGGGGTGCCTGCTGTGATCCTGGGTGCCCGCATACATGGTCCTCGGCCCCCGCCTGCCGCCAGTCTCTGTCTCTCTGTGTTGTTTAGTCACTAAGTCTAGTTTGACTCTTTTTGCAACCCTTACCCACCAGGCTCCTCTGTCCAGGGGATTGCCCAAGCAAGAATACTGGAGTGGCTTGCCACTTCCTTCTCCATCCTCCCCAGTTCTTAAGGAGTCTAGGGTCTTACTATAAGATCAGCGGGGAGGTCAATACTCAAATGAAAATCAAGAGACTGAAAATGACTGGTTCTTCATTTTCACTGCTAAATATTCCAACAGAAATACAGAAAAGAACAGCATACAAATGCAAAATAACTTATCCATATATTTAAAAATCATATATCATAGAAATTTATATATACACTAAAAATGAAACTAGCAATATTGATTTCTACAATGATTTCAACCCTGGTTTAATAGAAAAGATAATGAAATGTTCGTGTTCCATGCTTCTGTGTCAAGAAATGAAGAGTGAAAAGGCAGTGATAAGGCCATGTTTGAGAAGTTCAAGAGACCTTCAAAAATAGCAGGATAATTTGGAAAAAAAACTCTGGGGTTATGTTAATCACTTATCACAACCTTGCAGTTCGATTCCTGGGTTGGTGGATCCTCTGTAAAAGAGGCAGGCCACCCACTCCAGTATTCTTGGGCTTCCCGGGTGGCTCGGGTGGTAAAGAATCTACCTGCAACGCAGGAAACCTGGGTTTGATTCCTGGGTTGGGAAGATCCCCTGGAGCAGGAAACAGCTATCCACACTAGTATTCTGGCCTGGAGAATTCCATGGACAGAGAGGCCTGGCAGGCTACAGTCCCATGGGGTTGCAAAGAGTCAGACACGACTGAGCGACTTTCACTTCACTAACACCACCGTGCACACAAATGCACAAGACTAAGTTTTCATTTTATAACCATTTCGCTCTTCCCCATAGTGATAGCCTAGGAGTTGAGGTCATGAGAAACAGCCCTATCCTTTCCAACTGGCAAATCTGATAAGCAGCTGGTGAATGGCATTATACTCCCATCGGAGGTACTTTCATCTTCCTAAACCATAGAAAACAGACCTCAAATGTTATCAACTCCTTAAGAACGTGAAATAGAGAACAATGGGAATGGGAGGAAAGGAAATTTCTGAGTGAGAAGAATAATGCCAAAGAGCTGTTAGAGGTTTAGTCATTGTAGTTTGTATAGAGTAACTATTACAGGTATAGATGAAATATGGGTGACGAAAATAGAATATTTAACATACACTCAACCTTCCCCCAAATTCTAAAGCTAATTTTAAAAAGGAATGAAGGGTTCTTGTTCAGGAATATTCTAATACTAGCAAAAAATTGCCCATAATTCTGTATCATGCCTCAGTTTTGTTTAATCACTGAAGAACACTGAATTCATTTTGAAACTACACATATTACCTGTCCTTTTCCACGACGACAGGGGTAGGGTAGGACTGGTTACTTTTATTGCCAGTGCCCAACTGGCCGTAAGAATTTGCGCCCCAAGCATACACTTGACCTTCATCTGTTAATACTAACGTGTGTGCATAGCCACAGACAACCTGGAAAGAGAAAAGCCAAACCCACTCAGGCCGCAAACAGAGCGAAACACACTTTCCACAAGACAGGTTAAGAATCAAAAATGAAAAAGGGAAGATGGCAGCCAGAGAGGCAGGCACTGAAGTTAGCCAACACCCCCCCAGATGCAGCTTAGGTCCCCTGTGTGGTGAAAAATGCACTGAGATCAACATGAGTCCTGCAGTGGCAAGAGCCCAGTGGAGCCACCTCTACCGGGGCACTCCTCATGCTCAGACATCAAGGTGTGTGAGAGAAAGAAGCAGCAGACTCTCCTCTGTCTCAAGAATTACTCTCTCTTTTTATTATGAAAGTAAACATAAATTCAATGTGAAAAATATACAAAAAGATATAATTATGAAAATCATCTCAAGGTCGATTATTTATAAAAATATACAGAGATATGCATTGAAAGCTTTTTTAAAATGATCATACTGTATAAGTAGTCCTGTATCTTTTACTTAACAGCGCATATAGCACTATTAAAATCCTTTGTAAGCATCATTTCTGTTAATATAGATTTAGTATCACTTATTTAACCATTAACTTACTGTCTGATTGGATAAATCATGCTACATCTATTATTTACCATTGTTTTCTTTTTCTCTCATTCTTTTTTTGTTTTGTCTGCTCTAAGAACTATACCTTCTATAAGTCACTTTCTCTTTGGTGCCCTAAGAGCAGAATTACAGATCAAAGGGGGTGAATATTTTTAAGGCTCTTGATACATACTGCCAAAGTTTCCTTGGAAAAGACAATAAAAGTTTACATTCCAAGAGCTACGTGTGAGAGTACATTGGAGATAAAAATTTTCTGATAAATATTACAAGTAAATTCAGGAAAAGAACTTTAACCTCTACTTCAACTTTTCATCCTGCTAAGACAACTGATTTTTTTTAGTACACTGGTATGTCTGCCACCCTAGGGTTAAAAACGGGCACACGTAAACCCAAGGGGACGTACCCGCTGGACACGAATGCCTTGGAGAGCTGCTACCCTGCAGGGGGTTGGCTGGTTGCCGCTGCTGCCGAGTCCCAGCTGCCCGTTTCCATTGTAGCCCCAGACAAAGACCTGAGAGAAAACGAGAGACGTGATGCCCACAAAAGCCGAAAAACAGTCACGGTCTCTGTCGTGAGGTCAGCAGGACACTGAGAAGGTTGACGGGCTTTTTGAAGCGACCTGTGAAATGCCTTTCTTACCTCCCCGGTGTTCACCACTGCCATCGAGCACATCTGCCCGCAGGCTATGTTCACAACCACTTTATTCTGTAAGCAGCCCGTGACTCTTCGTGGGATCGGCTGATTGGCTGTTGATCCAGACCCTACCTGCCCAGAGTTATTATAACCCCACGCAAATACCTATTTGAAAGAAGAGATCAGTAAATGAAACACGCTAATATACAGAGTGTCTCAAGTGGCACTTCTGGCCTCATATTTGCCCTCTACTTGCTTGATATCCATAAATTCTCACAACATAGGCAAGGAAGTTTTCACAGGATGCATCCTCATAAAATATATTACTTTATAAAATTAGGCTATTGGCATTATGGACACAAACAGCAATAATTATAATCAAATGTCATATAATTCTTATAAAATATCTACTTTGCCTCAGCCATATTTTCTAGCATTTGGGGAACTTTTCTTTTTGCAAATAACCCCCTTGAGTATAGCAATAGAGAAGTAACAATACATCCTTCAACATTTTGCAGCTATACACATCCTTACCACATACAGGTACACGTCATGATATAAACACCATGACTATGACCTGCTAACAAGAGTAAGAGGAATGTGAGGTTGGTGGTTATTTTAATTAAATGATCGTATTTCCATGTCTGCTACAGGCATCTATATAAGCTTATTGAAACCTTATGATCAGTGAGATTTAGGCCGACTCTTCTCACCTCTCCATCAGATGTTAGCACCAAAGAATGGTAAGACCCACAGGCCACTTCAATGACTTGCTTGTTTGACAGATTAGTAGAGATATGATAGGGAACCAGACCAGCATTAGTTGTCCCGTTGCCCAACTGACTGTAAGCATTATGACCCCAGGTAAAAACTTCTCCTTCTGAAAATAAAAAGAAACATAACCGACTTTCAAAACAACTACTCATTATATGAAAGTATATATATTACACACTTCCACAAATGGAAACTAAAAATTTACATGTGAAAGTTAATCAACTTCCCTATTCCACAAAATTCATTTTATAAAAGAAAACATTTGGAAAGTTAAACTACATTCTGCCTCAAAGCAACAAGATGAAATTTAAATGGATGCAATTAAAATAACTGGAAGATAGGTTTTTGATAAATAACAGAAAAAAGGCTACTAAGAGAGAAAAAAAAAAAAAAAACAGATTGAAATTCAAAAGACTGTAAGAGTCTCTGAATCTTAATTTCCTGATTTATAAATGGTTACCAAGTTAATTTTAAAAATCTTTATTATATTACTTATTGCACAGTACAATACATATTCAGGGCTTTGGGGGTAATCATAAGATTGTATTTCTCGATCTGGGCAGCAGAACATGGACGCATACTTTGTAATTATTTATAAAACTGTGTATATATATTTTATGAACTGTTTTGAATCAGGTATGTTTTAAAGACAATGTCTTATCAGTCTGAATGCATGAAAAAGCCATGAGAATATTTAAGTCCTTACACTACTGATACCAACTAGAGCCATCGGTCATTGTTTAACATCAGAATCACAGAATGTTAAGAGTTAGAGGGGAGCTTAGAATCTAGCTTTAATCTCTCTGTTTGCAGATCAAGAATCTCAAGTTCAAAATGTCCAGAGTGAGGTTCAGCATTCTAATGCAAAATAATTACACTTCTAAAGTAGGCTTATAGCACGGTCATTCTGACAACCGAAGTGCCAATAACTGGTAGATTCCACCGGCTACCTTTTCTTATTCTGATATCCAGATATGTTCATATTTCATACAGTCCAAAGCATAGACGAGTTCACAGGGCAGAGGCAGAAAGTCTTTTCCAATCAAAGAGTATGTTCTCAGTCTAAGGGGTGGTCCCAGTCTTGCTCCTCAACAAATGAAGCAATGGCTAAAATTCTACCCTGTGTTCCTAGGTTACCTGTTGTTGCAAGGACAATGTGTGGCCCACTCCCATAGCTGAGGCAGGCGATTTTTTTGCCAGTTAAAGAATCCAGTCTCCGAGGTTCAATGGTGCTCTGGACATCACCTAATCCCAAACAACCACAGCAGTTTGTGCCAAGCACAAAAATCTGTGGGGAAAAACCACCGTGAGCTCAAGCAGTTCTATTTCCAACAAACCTGTAATTACATTCAAATCAGGCATAGTCCCCTTACAGGAAAACTGCTTCATTATTTAATAAATAAGGATCTACTCTGTGCATTTTTTTAAATCTTAATTCCTTAGTTCCCCCCAAGATCTTCAATTTGGCAAATCCATTACTAAAAATGTAAGTGGCTGAATTTTTTTCTTCAACATTACCTCATCATTTACCGTAGTATACAGAAGCTCATTGCTGGCACTGCCAAAGACACAGGCCTGGCGAACTAACTGCAGTTCTGCCTCAGAACAAAGGGAGAAAATTGGCCACTTTCCCACATCTAACATCTTCAAAGATGACAGAGTAGCCTGGACTGGCTGAAAAAGAATTTTTAAAAAATTATTTTTAAAATGATTCATAGAAAACACATTTTTTCTGCCCCCTTCTGTTTAAGAGTACGCACTGGTGTGAGGAGAAACAAACCCTATCTATTTTTGGGGAATTGTCTTTACAGGTTCAACCACTTCGGACCGTTCTCACCACAACCAAGAGCCAGAGGCTCAGGATAGAATCAGATCTCACCTATTAATTTTCCTCAAAGACACTGGAACCATCCAAGGCTGAACTCTGGGGAGCTGAATGCCTGGCAAGCACTTTCAGTGGCAGTTATGTCTTAAATGTAGCTTTGGAAAATAGGCTGGGGGTAAAAGTAGGAAAGAAGAGGGAAGACTGCGGTTTCATCGGCTGCCTGAGTCTCAGCAAAAGCCCTTGGGAAAGAACAATGCCAAAAGTGACACTAAGGAAAACATCCAGAAGTTTCCGTTCACGGGTCAGTTCTGACCATTCAGCTGGAGCAGTTGGTGGGTTCCCTCAGGCCCCCACTCAGATCTGGGGGCTGGTAGGAAGAAACACCCAGAAAGTATGTGCATATGCTTGCTATGACTGCTGTAACAAAGAACCACGAACTGAGGGGCTTAAATAACAGAACTTTATTTTCTCACAGTTCTGAAGGCTAAATTCAAAGTCAAGGTATCAGCTGGTTTGGTTCCTTCTAAGGGTTGTGAGGGGAACATCTATCAGGCCTCTCCCCCAGGCCTGCAGAGGGCTGAAATCTTCCAATGTCTTTCACATCATCTTCCCCAAGTCTTTCCCTGTGTCTAAATTTCCCCCCTTTTATAAAGACACCAGTCATACTGGGTTGGGTCACCCTCATGACCTCCTCTTAACTAAATGATTTACATCTGCAGTGACCTCATTTCCAAATAAGGTCACCTTCCAGAATAATGAGGTGTCTTAGTTCCTTTGGACTGCTAAACCAAAATATCATAGAATGAGTGGCTTATAAACAAAAAAAATTTGTATTTTACTGTTCTGGAGACTGGGAAGTCTGAGATCAAGACACCAGCATGATTGTGTTCTGATGAAAGTGCCCTTCCTAGTTCAGAGCCCGTGTATTCTATCTATGTTCTCACATGGTGGAAGGGGCTGGGGGTCTCTCTGGAGCCCCTTTTATAAAGCATTAATTCCATTCATGAGGTTTTGCCCCTCATGACTTAAGCAACTTCTAAAGGCCCCACCTTCTAATATTAAAACCATTACCTTTGGGGGTTAGGATTTTAGCATATGAATTTGGGGGGGATAAAATCAAACCCAGCACAGTATCCATTAAGGTTACAAGCAGCCACACTCCCATAAGAGCATTCAATATGGACACGATAAAGCTTCCTTAAAGAGAGCTTTTACATATTTGCTACATGGTAAGTCACTTCAGTCATGTCCGACACTATGCAAGCCCATGGACTGTGGTCCTCCAGGCTCCTCTGTCCATAGGATTCCCCAGGCAAGAATACTGGAGTGGATTGTCATGCCCTTCTCTACTTATTTGTTATACTGGAAATATAAACACTTACACACTTTTCAACTTTCAAAAATGTTTAAGATTATAGTAAAATTACATAATGGCCAATAGGCCTATCAAATGGCATTTCCCTCAATAATCACCATGTCCTGTGCTGTGCTTAGTCACTCAATCACGTCTGACTCTTTGCGACCCTATGGACTGTAGCCCACCAGGCTCCCATGGGGATTCTCCAGGCAAGAATACTGGAGTGGGTTGCCAGGCCCTCCTCCAAGGGATTTTCCCAACCCAGGGATCAAACCCAGTCTCCCGCATTGCAGGCGGGTTCTTCCCTGTCTGAGTCACCAGGGAAGCCCAAGAATACTGGAGTGGGTAGCCTATCCCTTCTCCAGGGGAACTTCCCGACCCAGGAATCGAATGAGGGTCTCCTGCATTCCAGGAGGATTCTTTACTAGCTGAGCCACCCGGGAAGCCCCAGTAATCACCATACGCTACCTTTAAAGGGATAAAGAATCTTCTAAGGCCTGTTTTTTCCATCAGATATTAAGTCCATCTTACCAGATATATGTTCTAGTAGAGAGAAGATCAGACTAGCTAAAGGTGTCAGGGGAAATTAATTAATTTATTATAAGGACTTGGCTCACAAGATTACGGAGGTGCAGAAGTCCTATATCTGCATTTGCAAACTGAAGACCCAGGAAAGCTGATGACATAATTCAATCTAAGTCCAAAAGCCTGAGAACCAGAGGAGACAACGATGTAAACCCCAGCCCCAGGGCAGAGGATGAAATGAGATCTCCCAGATAAATCAGTGAGGCAGGGAAAAAAGGATCAATTCTTCCTCTGCCTTCTGTTCCATTCAGGTTCTCAACACACTGGAGGAAACTCGCCCACACTGAGAAGGGCAACCCATTTACTAAGTCTGCCAATTCGAGTGCTTTCTCATCTGGAAATACCCTCACAGACACACCCAGAGATGATGTTTAACCTGGGCACTAGGGGCCCACTCAAGTTGACATGTAAAGTTAGCTTCGTGAAGACACAAAGTGAAGAAGGCCATGTGAAGACAGAGGCAGAGACTAGAGGGATACAGCTACAGTCCTGGAACACCAAGGAGTGCCAGGAGCCAGCAGAAGGTGGGAGGAGGCTGGAGACTTCTTCCCTCGAGACTTCAGAGAGCGTGGCCCTGCCGACACCATGATTTCAGACTTCAAGTCCCCAGGACTGTCAGAGAATAGATTTCTGCTGTTTTAAACCACCTGAATTGTGGTGCTTTGTCAGGACGGGAACTAATAGGAAGAAGCCAACACAGAGGGGGAGCAGTTTATCAATGCTAGCAGCATCGCTCTCACGAGTGGCAGAGCCTCCCCTAGAGCCAAATCTGGCCACTGCTCCCCACTTCGCCACTCAAACTGCAAAATCCTGTCCGGACAGTGATGTCTCCTATTATCTTTGGGGCCCCTGTGGCGCTAATGACAGAACCTTGTTGTGTCAGCTTTGAATCTAAGCTTCTAAATTACCCACCTCGTTATACTAGGACTGAATCTTATTTACTATGAGCAGTCCATTTTAATGCTTTTTCCTTTTTAAGTCTTTAATTTTCAGAAAGAACACTGTTTGGGATATGGCATGAAATATTTCATGGAGACATGCTAATGTGCCAGTTGAAGGGGTTCTTACATATTCTTGATATTTCTCATCTTCACAAGTGAAGGGCACACACAGTGCTGTTCTCCTTTTCCCTGGGAGGAGCCTCAGGGTCAGAGGGACGAAGAAGTCCTCCAACATCACTAGCTTCTGAGTGGATGGACCAGATTTCTTTCCACACATCATCTGTTGCTGAGTAAAAAGTTCACATAAAAAGTGACACTCCTGGCAGACCCAGTGTTTGCTCACATCTGTAGGGTCTGGGCTGCTGTGCTCATGAAGTCTTTAGTGAACGAGGCAATGCCCACCACAGGTAGTCTTTCCAAGAACAGGACAGATGGCGACATACAGCAAGAACAGAAGTAGTATACAGTGATTGACTGCTACCTCATTTTTTCCTTTCAAGCAGGTTTTTGGATTTTGATTGCTACAAATTCAAGTGGTTTCTTAGATGCCTAGACAGCATATTAAAAAGCAGAGACATTACTTTGTCAACAAAGGTCCGTCTAGTCAAGGCTATGGTTTTTCCAGTGGTCATGTATGGATGTGAGAGTTGGACTGTGAAGAAAGCCGAGCAATGAAGAATTGATGCTTTTGAACTGTGGTGTTGGAGAAGCCTCTTGAGAGTCCCTTGGACTGTAAGGAGATACAACCAATCCATCCCAAAGGATCAGTCCTGGGTGTTCATTGGAAGGACTGATGTTGAAGCTGAAACTCCAATACTTCGGCCACCTGATGCGAAGAGCTGACTCATTTGAAAAGACCAAGATGCTGGGAAAGATTGAGGACAGGAGGAGAAGAGGATGAGAGGATGAGACGGTTGGATGGAATCACCGACTCAATGGACATGGGTTTGGGTAAACTCCGGGAGTTGGTGATGGACAGGGAGGCCTGGCGTGCTGCGGTTCATGGGGTTGCAAAGTCAGACACGACTGAGCAACTGAACTGAACTGAACTAGATGCCTAGAATCTGGCTGTTAATCCAGCCAGTTCCTTAACACTTACCTACAAATCATTAGTTCTGAGTTTCCTCCTGGCCCACTTCTACAAAACCTATGGTACCGAACCCATAACTCTACTGACCAGTGGGATTCCAGTGTGTGGGTCTGTGACATCACCTGCAGTGGTACATTTGGTAAAGAAGGTTACTGGGTGAGAGAACATTGGGTCTGACGGTATCAATGAACATTTACCAAGTATCAGATACCAAGACAAAAGTAATACATAGTTATTGCTTTCATGGAGCTCACAATTTAATAGAAAACAAATAATTACAATATAACCTAAACACAACACAAGTGTGAATACTGCTTTTTAAATCTCTGCCAGAAGGATGGCTGCTGGAGGTGAGTCATCAGAAATTCATTTTTTCCTAATTCTATGGGGAAACTTTTTCACAGAAAACTGATGACTTCATTTATAAAATGCACTTTTTAAATATTCTTTTCTGAAGTAAATGTTTAACATCACTCTTAAGGAATTGAGCATCTTTGTTCCTTCAAGAAAAATACATTCTTCTGTCTGGCATAATCATGAGCATATATAGTTACATATGTTGTATATATTGTATACATATACAGCATATATGTATACCCTGTGTCTGTATATATATACGCACACACACATACTTCAGGCTGCAGCCCATAGGGTCGCACAGAGTCGGACACAACTAAAGTGACTTAGCACACATGCACGCATACACTGTATACAGTAAGAGTGTACATAAGGATCCACACACTTCAGGAGCCTCAATCACACCATGGCCAACCTGCATGACAGCAGGCATCTCTGCAGAAAGCACCCAACCACCTCTGGGCCCAACTGTTAAGATAGGGATTGGCTGAGGAGGAGCCAAGAGTGGGCAATTTAAAAATCTGTGGGGGAAAACTACACTACGAGGGCATGAAAGCTTGACATTTACATCGTGAAGATCATGTCCCCGGAACCTGCATCCTGGCCTGGACCCTCCTTTTCCCACACAACTCACCAACACAGGTGAGAATTAACCCTAGGCCAGCTCACCTTCACTACTTTGCTCACATCCACGTCACCTCTCTCATCTTTCACGGGCATCTGTTTGGAAAGGCAAAGTGGTGAAATTTTAATATTAGCTCAAGGAGAACATAATTAAGGAAATACATCTCCATAAAGTTAGATACCAAAATGCATTTTATTATTCCTTTGAGCGTGTGCTCTCCGTGTTAACTCTGCTCCTGCATGCATACAAAGAACCAAGTGGATTATGATACTTAACTATGGACAATTATTAAGTTGTCACAATTCAATGTACAATACAGCATATAAAAACAGAATTAAGATTACATAGCAGGCATGCATAGTAAAAAAAAAAAAAAACCTTCAAAAATAACAGCAGATACCTCACCCTTTAAGGATTTCCTGGCAGCATAACACCATGTAATAAAGTAATTTCGTTGCTAATGCTGTGAGCCTGTTATTTCACCAAATCTGTCCCCAGGAAACAACAAAGAAATCTTCTATGAATATTCTGTAAGACTTTGGGGTTCTACAGACTGCTTTTCAAGCTTCTCTCCTACAGGAGCTCACAAACCAGCACTTCAAGTCCGCGCACAGCAGTACTCTGGCTCGGGTTGCTGTCTATGGGTCACAGGGCTGTCTTGCACACTATGCGGGCTGTGATAATGATTTACGTCTTTTATGGCATTTTGACTATATTTTATTTTCTAAAAAGTGGAAAACAGAAAAATGAACGTTAACGGCAGCAGTTAACATTAAGCTGTTAACCCTGAAAAGATATTTCATAAATTTAATAAAATCAACACAGGATGGAGATGGATGTGCCTGCTGAAAGATGTGAAACTTTCAACGTCAGTCGGGACACTGACCAGAGTTAAGCTGGTTGACAGTAATGTTTGGATGTGACAGAAATGAAATAAAGAATATCTGCGATGAATTAAGGATGTGTCATCGAAGATTAACTATTTTGATTTTTTTTTTTTAAATCTCTGGCAGTGGAACAAACATTGTTCAACCCAGACCCTTCTGTAGGACAGCATTATCTGTGGAGGGTTTCCCTGGTGATTCAGCAGTAAAGAATTTACCTGCCAATGCAGGAGATGCAAGTTCGATCCCTGTGTCAGGAAGATCCCCTAAAGAAGGACATGGCAACCCACTTCAGGAGAACTGGCCTGGAGAATCCCATGGACAGAGGAGCCTGGTGGGCTAGTCCATGGGGTTATAAACAGTCGGACTAGACTGAGCGACTAAACGGCATTATCTGTGGAAGTAGGGTTGGCCTCCTCCTCATCCAGCTCCAACGTCACCACCTCTGGGAACCCCTCCTCTAACCCTCAGACAATCCCCACACCCCCTGCTGGCCCCCAGGCATTCTCTACACCCACAGCAGTGACCTGCCAGCATCTTAGCCACTACACTGTGAGCCCCGCAGAGAAAGACACTATCTCACTGATCTTCCTATTGAATGACCAATAGATGTTTGACAAAGTTTCTTTTACATGACAGAAAATACATGCGCCACGGGCATGATTTCTCTAACCTTGCCACTTTTTCCATAGAGAGCACAGAGAAGGAAAAATTCATCGTCCAGATAGTCTTCCATGGTTCTGTGTAGTCCCTGAGGAAAAAGTATGTAGTAAGATCAGGATACCATGTGTCCAGTGAAACTGGGCAGGTTAAAATTACTTTACTTCTAATTAACGCTTCCCTGATAGCTCAGTTGGTAAAGAATTCGCCTGCAATGCAGGAGACCCTGGTTCGATTCCTGGGTTGGGAAGATTGGCGGGAGAAGGGATAGGCTACCCACTAAAGTATTCTTGGGCTTCCCCTGTGGCTCAGCTGGTAAAGAATCCCCCTGCAATGTGGGAGACCTGGGTTCGATCCCTGGGTTGGAAAAATCCCCTGGAGAAGGGAAAGGCTACCCACTTCAGTATTCTGGCCTGGAGAATTTCATCGAAGAGTGACTTTCACTTTTCACTTTTCTAGTTAACAGAGAAAGAAGCTAAGTTCAAATATAGTGAAGGGAATTAAGTTTGGGGCATGGGCGTTAACAGCTATAAAACATAAAAAATGTTTTAACTGTTGTTCTCTGATGAGAATCCTTCAGCAGAGGTGTGAAAAATAATCCCAGGATAAAGGTATATTCTCTAGTAGAAGATAAACATTTACTAGGAAATGAGTAGAAAATTTTCATTTCAGAGTTTACTTCCTAGAGATAAGAAAAAATAAATTTTGGACCTTAGTCAAACTGCCTCTGGGACTGGAAAGTTCCAAATCACTGTGAAGAGCAGACTTATCAATTCTCAGCTTCACTGAAGAGTATATGATTTGCTAAGTGGGGGAAAAAAATGAATGAATGAAAAGGATGAAAGGATGAATAAACAAATGTGACTGTGTTACCTTAGACCTTAACAAAAAATCTGAAAAAACAGCCACCAAGCATGTAGCCATCGCACTGAATGTTCTTGCCTTAACTAACTGTCTCCACAATGACTACCTTCTACCGCATCCAAGTAACAGCAGAAGCAGCCCTGGCACAAAATATGCAGGATGTCTGGAATCTGACTAAATTGTTACACAATTATCACTAAAAATAAATGGGAATAAATATTCTCTCTCCCCCCCAAAAGCAATTTAATGTAATCATGTCAAACAATGTTGATACTCTGATTTACTAGGTTGGCTTCTATTTACTCAAATAAAACCCAGAATTCAAGTGCTAACATCGGAACATCTTACTTGATGTTTGTTACCTACAAGCAGTTAGAGCCTAGCAATAGATAAAAGCAATCATCAAAATAAGAGTAACTCTTAACAGTGGACTTATCGATGTTTTATATTCACTTGAGGATACTGGTAAAATTCTGTTTTCTTCAGCTGTAAAAAGGTCCCTTAGCATATATGGAATAATAAATGATACCTTCAGAATTACTCAAACTATGGCAATAATACAAATCATTACTTCTAATGTTTGGAAAAAATACACTTGTTGAGAAAAGGATCACTTAGACTTTCCTCACTTATAAATTTCTAAGATTTGATCTGGGTGCCAATATGGAAAAAATCATTTCATGTGGCAGTTATTCCTATATCATCTGTCTTCTCTATTAATCTGCAAGCTCCTTCAGAGAGGGGACCATGAGCCCACACACTGCAACTAGAGAGTAGCCCCTGCTCTCTGCAACTAGAAAAAAGCCTGTGCAGCAACGAAGATCCAGCACAGCCAAAGATAAATAGATAAGTTATAACAAAATAGAAAAAAAGGGAGGGGATCATGACCCAGTCACTGCTATTACCACCACAACACATGGCTCAGAGGAAAACGTAAGATATTTGTTGAAAGCATGTTTTGAATACAGCCTTTTGTTGACTGCAGACAGTCTATACTGGAGTTTCTGCAGACAGTCTATACTGGAGTTTCTTCTCTTTTTGCCTCATCCTAACTGGAAAGATCTTTTCCATAGCTGCCCCCAGTTTATTGGAATAAAAGATAAAAAGACAGGTGAGGGAAGAGAAGACAAAGGAGAAGAGCAGAGGAAGGGAATTTAAAGGCAAAAAAAAGAAACAAGAGAAAGAAACGGGATCTAATTAGAGAAGTGACTGCCTTGCTGGACTTCGGGACACCTTTGTTCCTAGTAGAAGGAAATTCTGCTAATATGCTGAGATTGCGCCACAGTAATCCTGGGGTTTGTTTTGTTTCCCCATCACATCCCTCCACCACTGCAGATAATTAATTTCATTGGTTTCTGGTTTCTGTTTCTTTTTGCAAAATAAGTATATATATTTATGTGTTTTTATTTCCCAATTCCTCCTTATACAAAAAATAGCATACTTTACATACTCTTTTGCAATCTATTTTTTTCACCTAACAATGTATCCTGGAAAGTACTCTATATCAGCTAATAGAAATTTTTAAACACCAGCATATCCTGGGTGCTCAAGGAAACAAAAAAATAGCTCTTCTCAGTGTCTTTGATTAATTGCAACTATCTTAACTCTTTAAAAATTGGAATGGTGTAAAACAGGTCATTCCATTTATTTGACTAATCAGGTTAAGACATAACTACATGTATGGCAGATGAAAATTACCATACTCAAATCACATTCAGTAAGATTCAATTAACACTAAATATAATATTAACATCACTTCATTTTTGTCAGAATGCCTTTGAAGATTTAAAAATGGTTCACAATGAATTACTATTATGCAGTATTATGAAAAAAAAGTCAAAATCTGTAGCACTGTGGAAAATGGTTTTGTTTTTCTTTTTTCTGGTCTTGTTGCATATTACAGCATCTTAGTTCTCTAATCAGGGATTGGACCCACACCCAAGGCAGTGTGCGGAGTTGCAACCACTGGACCACCAGGGAATTCCCTGATTGGTTTTTTAACATTATTCCGATGTGATACAAATATAATAGAGAAAACTAGCTTCCCCAGTTTACACTACCTGAAGAATACAGTTTGTGGAATATATGTGAGGATTATAATCATCTTATCCTGTTATCTATTTGATTTTACCTGGCTATTATTAACAACAATGTTATAGTAATATATCAATATATACATCTTAAAGTTCATTAATACACATATAGAGTACCACATCAATGATGTGATAAACATGAATTCTAAATAACAGGAACAATAATAATAGTTAAAATAAATAGTTACCCAAACTATTGCCAAACACTAAGTGCCTTATCTCATTTAATCTTTATTTTAATAGCCAGAAGAAACAGATATCATCATTGCCTCTGTTTAACAGACATATTTCAATACTTTGACCAACAGTCACCAGCCAGTCAGGGTTGGAGCCAGGATTTATTTCAATGCCCTTGATCTTGGGACTTTCCCCTGTACTGCAGGGATATTTTAAGTTTTCCTGTGTACATTACAGATGGTTTCATTTTGTACTGACTGGTTGGGAATATTCCCTCCAAAAATGTTTGTACCTGATTGTTTTAAACTTCTGGAGCCCAGTATTCAGTCATCTTTAATCCCCTTCCTTCTAGATCTTTGTGAAGTTGTCTTCTAGAGTAAGGTTAATGTGACTGAAAACAAAAATACATAAATAAATTCTATTACAGAAAAACAGAAAAGAAAAAGAACATACCATCTTGCATAGAACATACCACTGGCTTCAAAAAGCCAGTATTTATCTGAGAAAAATATAGTTTAAAAATTGTATCAGTTAAATTTACTATTAAAAAGTCAGCAGTAGAGGTGCTCAATTATAAAAAGAATTAGTATTATAAAACATAACTTTCAGATATTATAAGTTTGGGGACAAGGCTTCAACAATATGGACACTGAAACTTACCAAAAGACACTTAAAGTTTAATCTATAGTATTTCAACATAAAAAATGCAAGGGAAACCATCTGGAAAAGGAAAAAAGCAAAATTTTCAAATTTTGGAAGAAGGTATAGAAAATATCTTTACGACCTCAGGGCAGAGAGAGATTTCTTAACTGAGACACAAAAGCACAAACCACAAAGAAAAGACTGGTAAATTTTACCACACTAAAGCTTAAAACTTTGGCATTATAAAAGACAAAATGAACAAAAGGAAAAACATGCCACAGAGTGGGAAAACATATTTTCAACATATATAACTGATAGCTGGCAAATAATTTGTATCCATAATATATAAAGAATACCTAAAAGCAGAAAAAGAAAGACAAACAATCCAATTTAGAAACGGAAAAAGGACAGAGGCAATTCACAGAAGAAGAAATTAACAAACATACCCACAGAATGTATCATGGAAATGTAATCACAATGAGTTAGAACTCACCAATCAGATCTGCAAAATTAAAGGGGATAATACACAGTGTTTGTGAGGATAAAGATCAAAAGGCACATTTTACTCATATTACTGGAAGGAATGTAAACTGGCACAATCACTTTTAGAGCAACGCAACAATAGTTAGACCAGAACAGTATCTTTCAAGCTTTTTTGATACATAGCTGTACCTGAAACAAAAGTTTCACAATATAATAATTCTTACCCTTGCTACATGAGATACTAAGGGATATCCTCTTTCCTATTTTTTTCTGTTTTACATTATTCTAGTCTACCTGGGAGATAGTGAAGGGCTCCAGGAGATAGTAAAGGACAGGGAAGTCTGACATGCTACAGTTCACGGGGTCACAAAGAGTTGGATACAACTCAGCGACTGGACAACAATTCTACTCCTACCCTAATTTATCCTTTTCTATTTAATTTTTCAATGTTGGTTCCAGCCCACTAAGATAACTTCACAGAGTTGGACTGTGAAGAAAGCTGAGCACCGAAGAATTGATGCTTTTGAACTGTGGTGTTGTGATTTCTTTGGAAGGAATGATGCTAAAGCTGAAACTCCAGTACTTTGGCCACCTCATGCGAAGAGTTGACTCATTGGAAAAGACTCTGATGCTGGGAGGGATTGGGGGCAGGAGGAGAAGGGGATGACCGAGGATGAGATGGCTGGATGGCATCACGGACTCGATGGACGTGAGTCTGAGTGAACTCCGGGAGTTGGTGATGGACAGGGAGGCCTGGCGTGCTGCGATTCATGGGGTCACAAAGAGTCAGACACGACTGAGCGACTGAACTGAACTAAACTGAAGATAACTTCAAGATCATTAATAAGTTACGTCTTGGAAAACATTAGCCTAGATGAAACTCTAGAGCATATACAAAATTGTTTGCAATAGGAAAACATTAGAAATAGGGCACAGAACTGATCAACAGGCTCCATCGACAAAATTTACAAATCGTGCATACTGCAAAACAATTAAAATAAATAATCTAGAATCAACACAGATAAGTCTCCAAAACAATTCTGATCAAAAATCACTGTCATAGAATAATGCATATGATACACTATTTGATAAAGTTTTAAAACATGCAGAAAACAATACTATTTTAATGTGTAATAGACACTGACATACCCATGGCTGGACTTTGATGGAAATGTTTTCATAAGAAAGTTCAGACCAGAGGTAATGCCAAAGGCAAAATTTGCCATGTAATTCTATCAATGAATTAGTGTAATTTGGTTTTTCCAATTGACAAGAGAATTTTCAAGATTTTAAGCTTAAGTTAAAATTAATCATCTGAGTATGAAGGAAGGATACAGTTACCCAATAGTAAGGAAAGCAAAATTGTAGAATCAGAATAAACCATTCTAATACTGTCTTTACCATGAACATAGGAATTCAATAAAGGCTTGATACTGACAGTTCATAAACCACAATTTCTTTCATCATCGGTAAGATAAAATTCTACCAACAGCACAGGAGGATATTAACTCAATAACACAGAAAAAGGAGAGTATCTTAAATGCCAGAGAAGAAGGATCTGAAACAGAAAAAAAGTGCATTTTACTTCTAGTCTCACTCTGCTTACAAATTTCCCCCTTTTCTGAACAGGAAGGAGACCCAGGGCAGAGGCTGGCATTTGCATTGGGAAGCTCTTCTTCACAGTGACAGTGTCGTGGCATAAGATCATCCTATATGATACCCACAATATATGCGGCTTTACTGTTTTTTCCTTACATGTATTTTGGGATATATAACTTGGCTCATGTATTCACTCAATTACTCAAATTAAAAAGTGCCTTGTGCTTTGAAAAATAGTTTCTTATGCATTTCCTCACTTTGTCGAAATGTAATGAAAGAACAATGTTATTATGGAATTTTAACATACTGATATTTTGCCTTGCAATATAAAGAGAAATAGAAGAATAAGTACCTTTTCCAGCCAAAAGCTCCTGCCACTGACATCTGCCTTCAGAGGCTCCAAACAAGACACTCAAGAGCCAATATTCCAAGTTTTTGTAAGAATAATTTTCTTTTTTTCCACCAAACCACATGGCATGCGGGGTCTTAGCTCCCTGACCAGGAATCAAACCTGTGGCCCCTGCAGTGGAAGCACAGAGTCCTAACCACTGGACCACCGGAGAATTCCCACAAGAGTAACTTTCAAAACCAAATATATATCAACTTAGGTAATCTATTGCATGACATTTCCTACTTTGGCTGTTTCTCTAAACTTGTAGAGTTCAATAATTTATTTCTAAACTATCCCTGTTTGGGACAGATAACTTCTTTCTGTACATACTGTATTTTGAGAGTTTTATCTGTACTTTTAATAATAACACAGTTAAAGATCAGTGGACGACAGTCTTTCAGTAAAACTGAACACAATAAACATACCCGTTCCTAATCCTCTTGAAGAACACATCAAATAATTCATTTATCTGTACAAAGCATATAATAAGCAATCTCTACATGTTATTACTGGTAATCAGTATTATTCAGTGTTAATATGGCAATGTATCATACTACTTGATAATACCTCTGACCTAATTAGTTAAACTGATAAATGGACAATGGAAATGCCTAATTCATTCAACAGATATTGATTTAGTGCCTGCAGTAGGCACTAAATTGAAAGCAAATATGTAAAAAAATAAAAATAACATGGAGCAAAAGGATATCCAGCTCATAGCTGCCTGTGTCAATATTATCCCAGCCCAGTAGTAAGCATGGGCCTTAAGCACTAATAAACTAGACACACTATCTATCAGAGAATGCATTTTCCATGGAAATTGTTACTGTGCAGTTAATTAGAAGCTCCTAAATGCTGGTATCTGTTGTCTAGAAGTGATCCCAGAAGAAAAATGAAAAATAAGAAAATTATTTTTTTTGCAGAGAAAGCCTCAAAACTCAGTTGGTAAAGAATCCACCGGCAAGACCCTGATTCGATTCCTGGGTTGGGAAGATCCCCTGGAGAAGGGAAAGGCTACCCACTCCAGTATTCTGGCCTAGAGAATTCCATGGAGAAGTCCATGGGGTCACAAAGAGTCAGACACGACTGAGAATAAGCCCAGTGTCATATATTTTCAAAATTCAACTTCACAGTATGAAATCAACTCTAAAGCTATGCTTGAGAAACTTAATATATAAAAAAGTTTTCTTGCAACACAACGCTCAATGCTTTTTCAACAAATTTGCCTATCTGGGCAACACAGCTGATGATGCTTTTATAATCAAATAAACAGGGCATGAAGGAAAACCAATGGCTTTTAAGACACCAGCATACAGTTTACAGCATCAGTGTGTCAATGAGCTCCAGACCACGTAAATGTCAATGCAGTAATGATGCTGCCGACACGCGTGCTGCCCTGAGCCCTTAAATGGCATGTCATCTGAAACTTAGAAATAATATAAATATGTATACATGTAATATAAGGTAATTAAACATGATCCCAATGATCGCTTGCCAAAAATAAAGGTAGGCATAATCTACTTTCACTTGAATGAGGTGTCATAAATCGATGACAAATGACAGTAAGATCCCTCCCTATAAAATTGCCAACTAAAGTGGGTCAGTTATAGACAGGATGGACAAGAATGAAAAACTAAAAGCCCAACTAAAACCAAAGCACAACTTCAAAGGAAATGGTATTGCCACATGTTTATGATAAACAGCAAAATGACTTATGAAACACAGAAACATAGTTGCCATTTTAATGATTTCATTGTAAACAGTTTCCAAATTTCACTAAGAGTGATGAAGCAGACCCTCAATCCAAAGCAAAGCTGCATTTAGTTAGAAGAGATTACCAAGCTCATCAGCATTGATCTTTTCACAGAAGCACAGCAAAAGTGCCACTTTCAAATATGAAAAATCATCAACATAAACTATACAAATATTTTTAGATTGTGGCTCAAGACGGTAAAGAATCTGCCCGCAATGCAGGAGACCTGGGTTTGATCTCTGGGTCAGGAAGACCTCCTGGAGAAGGGAATGGCTACCACTTCAGTATTCTTGCTTGGAGAATTCCATGGAAAGAGGAGCCAGAGTCGGACACAACTGAGCAACTAACACTTTCACTTTCACGCACTAGCTAAAATGAACAGGTACTTGAGACATTTTGTAAATCCATTTGAAATTTAGATCCTTATAGATCTAATGTAATTTTTTTAGGCTCTTAACATGGCTATTAAATAGCATTCTGTTAAAAATCTCTGCCCCACAATGTAACTTCAACATGGTAGCCCCTTGGCCTTGGCTCATTTCCATTTGCAATTCACACTGTTCAGTCAAATACACTCAGCATAATACAGAATATATTATAATGTGATCACAATTCATCATTTACTCACATACTATCATCCACTGGTACATGTCAGCTCAAAATGTCTTCCATAGGGACATATACATACTAGATATGAGTTCAGGTTAGATCAGCAAGGCTGAGATATATAAAAGGTACACTCCAATGTCAGATTAATGCTGAAAAAAACTATTATGTCTTAAATTCCCTGGAGACTTTCACGTTAAGATGAGCTCGCCAAGTGAATCAGACAAATGTCCCTTCTGAATAATGAAAGCAAGGAGGAGTCTACCAGCCTTCCGTTGAAGGACACTATGAATATCCCTTTCAGAGAAGGAAGTTTATCTGCTCCTTTTAAGTAAATGTCCTGATTTAGGGCTTCCCTGGTGGCCCAGTGGTTAAGAATCCACTTGCCAATGCAGCAGACACAGGTTCGATCCCTGGTCCGGGAAGATCCCACACGCCAAGTGGCAACTCAGCCTATGCGTCACAACTACTGGAGCCCGTGTACCTAGCAAGAGAAACCACGGCTATGGGAAGCCTGAGCACTGTAACAAAGAATAGCCACTGCGCAACAGTGAAGACCTGTGCAGCCAAAAACAAACAAGCAAACATATTTAAAAGAAAGAAAAAAAAACCTCATTCAGCCCTCCATGTTCAGCTTTGAACAGGAGGCCCTGATGTCACACTGCAACCCTGATCATTCCATCCCATTCCATAATTCCATTCCCTTTCAAAGAGATTCTCAAATCTTTCCTGGTCAATTCTGATTTACAGGAAGTCAATTTCAGTAAACCTCAAAGGTAACAGCATCTTAGGGGCATTTTAATTTCACTTTAGCCATGTGATAAATCCAAAATTAAATATGACAAACTCCTAGAGTCATCAGCAAATCCCCTGGGTACTCTACGTTTATAGTTTTAGATTAATAGCTTTTGATATTTAAACACAGTGTTTGTAATCCACTTAAGTAAAGGACCCAAAGGGAAAAACACTTCACTTTCTAAAACTGTTCCTCTCCATCAGCCTCTTTCTCTAAGCATCCTTTAATTATATACTGCAATTTGGCCATGCTTGTCTGGTTCATTGAGAAACCTCTAAGAGCAATAATTTAGTACCTTAAAGCATGACGTCATATCAGGTGACTCTTCAACACAGTTTCAAATAAAGAAAATCAATGACTACTCATACAAAACAACTTCACCCGGTCATCCATAGTCAGAGGGACATAAGAAACAATTGCAAAGTGCAGTAAAATGTGAAGAGAATACACATTTTTCCTCCACCCATCTGTAGTATTTGTTTGGCTCATCTTATCCATTCAAGAGCCCAGTCTCTTCATCTGATGTGCTGCATTAAACTGTAAAACCATGAATATTGTGAAGTTTTTGGAAAAGATATTTTTTCACCTATCACAAAGGACAGTTACATTAGCCACAATGGACATGCTGTGGGGTCCCACGAAACACACAGTAGAGAATGGTGGGGAGAAAAAGTTTTCCCAGAAGATAATTTAATTCTAAAAACCAGTTTTCCACCTTCAGTTTATCCTTCAGACTTACCATAACCACGCTGTTTAAAATTGCAACCCTCATCTAAATTCTCACTTCCCTTTCTCTGCTCTCCTTTTTTTCATTTTTTTATAGCACTTACAATTTTCTAACACAATAAATAATTAAATATGTTTGTTGTTAATCATTCTCTGCTAGAATTTAAGCTCCAGAGGAAAGAGATCTTTGTCTATTTTGTTCACTGACATACTCTAAATACCTAAGACAATCTTATACAAACTAGTCACTCAGAAAATGTTTTTTGAATAAATGAATGAATCTACATTGTGACTTTAGTATAAACTATTCTAGAGCTAAATACCAATTTCATGTGCACAGTTAACAAAATCTACTGGGACTTCCCTAGTGGTCCAGTGGCTAAGACTCCATGCTCTCAGTGAAGGGGGCCCATGTTCCATCCTTGGTCAGGGAACTAGATCTCACGGGCCTCCACTAAGAGATCACATTCCGCAACAAAGATCTCACATGCAGCAACAAAGACAGATGATCCCGAGTGCCACAACCAAGACCCAGGGCAGACAAACTAACAAATAAATGTAAAAAAAAAAAAAAAAAAACAGTGATAAGTGCTACAAAGCCAAACAGAGGATTAAAAAAAAAAAAAAAGCCTAAGGCAATGGAGAGTGAGAGAAGTGCCTTTTCAGATGAGGTAGTCGAGGTAGTCACCTCTGAAATGGTGGGCAATTAATTTGAGATCCAATTAATGAAGTTCAGTGCCATGCAGATTTGGGTAGAGGGGTTAAGTGAACTTTGAGCATGGAGGAAATGCACATGGCTGAGGGTGGAGGCAGGCTTCCTAAGTCCAGAAACAACAGTAAGGCCTGTGCAGAATGAGTGGAGCGTGCACGAATGTGGTGTCCATTACTTTTGTGAGCATGGGTGCTACGTCCCTTCAGTCCTGTCAGCCTCTGCGACCCTACAGAGTGTAGCCAGCCAGGCTCCTCCTTCCATGGGATTCTCCAGGCAAGAATCCTGGAGTGGACTGCCATTTCCTTTTCCTTCCCCACCCAGGTATGGAACCAGGGTCTCTTAGGTCTTCTGCACTGGCACATGGATTCTTTACCACCAGCGCCACCTGGGAAGCCCCCTATTGCTTTTACCCACACTTATCGTGTATATNGGAGTGGACTGCCATTTCCTTTTCCTTCCCCACCCAGGTATGGAACCAGGGTCTCTTAGGTCTCCTGCACTGGCACATGGATTCTTTACCACCAGCGCCACCTGGGAAGCCCCCTATTGCTTTTACCCACACTTATCGTGTATATCGCCTAACGCCCTGGAAAAGAGATGACATTTCACCTACTCAGATTCTCTGATAGTAAATGCTTCTATTCCAGCCTCCGAATAGCTGTATCAGCACATCATATCAGATTACAAGGCACACAGCAATATTGTTAAAAATCATTCCAAGATCAGCCACGGGAGTCACGAAACTGACCTAAGTACCACTGACCAGGAAGGTGGCAAGCCCAGCAGGAACGCAGTACCAGAAAGGAGCAAAGCTAGCAGGCTCAACAAGCATCAAACAGGGACTGTCACTTCCTAGTCTGGGGGAAGGATCTTCGTGGCAAAGCACTGTGTGAGAACTCTACTCCCTTTTACTCAACTCTGACAAAGATTAAGTCGCCAAGCACAGTACCAATCAGTTCTTCGACATGCGTTTTGTTACAGTCCTGGGATCGAACTGTTCAGACATATTATATAATTTCCGAAAGAACCAAAAGCAAAAAGTTCCCTTTGAACTCGCCTTCTAACTCAGGCAGGAAGTTCTTTCTCCACCTGGGCGGAGCACTTGGAAAGTTTTCAGCGTCTCAAAAAAATCTGCTTCCAGGGCAAGTTTCTTCCATCTTAAAATAAAGACTGAAGGCTGTTTCTCCCCATCCCCCGACAGCAGTTCCCAAACAGCTGGGCCTAGCTTTTAGTCAGACTTCCTGCACTAGCCCTTGACATCCGGACCCAAAGTTGAAGGCAAAGTGAGTTTAGCGAGCCGGTTCGGGCCCGGAAGCTGGGGGAAATAGAGATGTACAGGACGGAAACCCAGGATTGAGGTGACGCAAACGAAAACCGCAGCTTCAAGGAGGTGCGGAGAGCGGGAAAGGAAGGCGAAGCCCCGAGGCAGTTGCCTCACCCCCGCTGGCCTAAGGAGAAGTCTCCAGGCAGGTGAGGGGCCCTGGCGAGGCGCCACACGGGACCCTCGCGGGGCCGCGCCACTTCCGCCAGCGACTCACGCATGCGCACCTCACGCCGCCTCGGTCCCAGACCTGGGTCGGGGTACGATCCCAGGGCCGCGCGCCATGCCGCCGTGGCTGTGCGCACGCGCGCCGACACCTGGGCCCTAGTACAGGGCAAGAGTGTCGCCCCCGAGCCCCGCGCCCAGGCCTCGCCGGAGGACTTGCGCAGGCGCAGAGACGCCTAAGCAAGCGGCCCCGGGCGGGGCTCTCGCCCCAGGGGCTACTCACAGCTGCCGCGCCCCGAGGTCGGGCAGCGGGGGGCGGGGAGAGGTGGCTTCCCGCTGTGGGGATCTGCGAGGGGCCGGATTCGAGCCCGGCGCCCCCTTCTGACTTCCTGCGCCATCCCTTCTGCCCTTACCTCAACGCAGGCCCGAACCACATCCGCTCAGCCTCCCGGGTCGCCGTTACTGCTTGGTCGGGGGACCGGCGCAACGACCAGCTGGCGCCTCCCCCAGAGGCAGCCGGGCCTCGGCGGGATGCGCCCGGACGCCCGATCGCCGAGGGAAGAGGAGGGGAGCGGACCCGAGGGGAGGGGAGGGGGCCGGGCGATGGCGCCTCGCCCCTCCTCCCCGCTGCCCCCCTGCCGCCCCCGCCCCCTTTCTCGCCTGTGAACGGACCCCTAGGACTGGGCACCGGCTATCCCGCTGTGTGCACCTCTGCCCTTTTCTCAGGGATTCCCCTGTGGACACACCCCACCTTCTCCAGGCTTCTGGTCCCCAAAGTCTTGGGAATTCGGAGATGCCTGACCCGGAAGGATGAGGCGCACAAAAGATGCTGGGGCAACCTCTTGTACAGTCCCTCTCCCCAAACCAGTGCTGGCTTTTCGACTGGTGGTCCCTCCATCAGGGAGTTCAGATCACTTCTACACACGGTTTGCCCGCTTTCCCTTCACTGCCGTGGAGCTGAAGTCCTGTTCCTTTCTAATCCAAAGGCCGAAATAATGAGTGATGGGTGCTGAGGCGGTGACCCAGGTTACAGGTTACGTTGGGTCCTTTAGAACAACTGCGATCTCCGTTTATTGATCCGCAGTCATGTCTTGTATTACACTGCACTTCTCTTGGTCTTCGTAGATTTTCGTAAAATGCATCAGCTTTATGTGTGTGTTGTTAGTCGCTCAGTCGTTTACGACTTTGCCACCCCATGGACTGCAGCCGGCCACGTTCCTCTGTCCATGGGATTCTCCAGGCAAGAATACTGGGGTGGGTTGCCATTCCCTTCTCCAGGGGATCTTCCCCACCCAGGGATTGAACCCAGGTCTCCTGCACTGCAGGCAGATTCACAACTTTGTAATCACAGCTTTATAATGTGCAATAATTTCTTCCACCTTGCTACAGTGACGTTGGGCCTAAGTGGGTTTTGGTATTGATAAAATGGGCTCTAACTGATGTTGTTAAGCTGTTCCTATGAAGTAAACTGATTTCTTTTACACTAGTTTTTTAACACAGATTTTTGAGGTAGGAGATAGATGGGCTCCAGGTTGGAAATATACAATCAGTCATCCTTCTGCTTGCAGTTTTTGAGATAAGAGATAGATGGGCTCCAGTTGAGGAATTTACAGCCAACAAAAACAGGATACATAGCCAGTCTTTGTCTCTCACCTCAGGGGAATAATCATGGCAAGGACAAAGAAAGTAAAAAAAAAACCCAAACCCTGTCTGATAAGGGAGCCCTATCTGGTAAGGGAGACAACTGCACATGTGCAGAAAGGCTCCTTGGAGTCAAAAGTCAGAGGCTAAGTTCCAGGCCATAATGAGTCTTGCTCCTCCCAGAAGCCTTCACTTCAGAAATCCATCTTGGCTAGGGTGTGCATGGGCACCCCAGGGAAGGGTCCTGAGACAAATTAACTAGGGAGGACAGAGCAAGGTGACTGGCCTGAGGGAAGATGAAGACCCAGAAAACTGCCCCTTTATGAAGGATTTAAGCTTCCTAAAGGTATGATTCTTTCTCTCAGCTCCCCATGTACCTTTCTGAATGTATTTTTCAATAAACTTTTTACTTTACTCTTTACCTTCTGCCTCCTCATCTGAATTTGTTCTTGACTAGGCAGGCAAGACTAGGGACTTTTAGCCCTAACTCCTGGCTCCTGTGGTCCAGTGATTAGGACTCCCGGTTTGGGAAACTAAGACCTTGCTTCCAGCCACCGCTCACTGCTGTTTGCTTGCAAGCTGCCACTTACTGCTGCACGCATCTGAAATGTTTGACACAGGTTCGAAGTTCAAATGATTTACCAAAAGCAGCATAGCCACATGGAGTAACTGAGATTTCAATTCAGAATGACCATGTCAGTCTTTTGTGTGGTTTGGCTTTTGTCATATCATTGAAGAAGCATCATTCTGGAACGTCTAGCCACTTTTATGGCAGGTGCTATAGTTGGCAGGCATTATGTCTATCATCAGATCATAGTCCTCTGAGCCCCACGGGGCTTGCATTTATTTGATTTTATGGGTTATGAGCTGAGCAGAAGCCTTACATGCATGACGACGTTGCATAAGACAAACTCCCCCGACCCCAACCCACCAAACTACTAGTTATCCTTTGGCTTGCTTTTTTTGGCTGCACTGCTCAGCTTGTGTTATTTTAGTTCCCTGACCAGAGGTTGAACCCAGGCCCTGGCAGTGAGAGCCCAACATCCTAACCACATTCCATGCCCTGGAATGCTGGGGAATTCCCCCTTTTGGCCTTTTGATATAAACTATTAAAACTGTAAGTGAAAGTTCAGCTTGGAATTTTGATTTGAAAAGGATAATCAAAAGGAACTCCTTCAGGAGTGTTTATCTAACGGGGAGGGTGGCCAGATGAGGTGGGGTTATCACTTAAACTTACCTTCCTTATACAATTGCTTGTGATGTTTCTATCATCTCACTAGGTTGTGAAACTCTTGAGGGCATAAGAAAGAAAGTGAAGTCACTCAGTCGTGTCTAACTCTTTGCAACCCCATGGACTGTATCCCACCAAGCTCCTCCATCCATGGAATTTTCCAAGCAAGAGTACTGGAGCGGATTGCCATTTCCTTCTCCAGGGGATCTTCCTGACTTAGGGATTAAACCCAGGTCTCCTGCACTGCAGGCAGACGCTTTGCCGTCTGAGCCACCAGAGAAGCACCCTTGAGGGCATAGATCTTGCCTTATTACGTATGTGTCACAAAATGCTTAAGAATTGTTTGTGGAATCAAATTAACCTTGATTATGTACCTTTTACTTCTCTGTAGCTCAAACGGTCGGAGAAGGCAGTGGCACCCCACTCCAGTACTCTTGTCTGGAAAATCCTGTGGACGGAGGAACCTGGTAGGCTGCAGTCCATGGGGTCGCTAAGAGTCAGATATGACTGAGCGACTTCACTTTCACTTTTCACTTTCATGCATTGGAGAAGGAAAATGGCAAACCATTCCAGTGTTCTTGCCTGGAGAATCCTAGGGACGGGGGAGCCTGGTGGGCTGCCATCTATGGAGTAGCACAGAGTCGGACATGACTAAAGTGACTTAGCTAGATATGACTGAGCGACTTCACTTTCACTTTTCACTTTCATGCATTGGAGAAGGAAAATGGCAAACCACTCCAGTGTTCTTGCCTGGAGAATCCTAGGGACGGGGGAGCCTGGTGGGCTGCCATCTATGGAGTAGCACAGAGTCGGACATGACTAAAGTGACTTAGCAGCAGCAGCAGCAGCTCAAAAGGTAAAGAATCTGCCTGAGAGGAAGGAGACCAGGGTTTGATCCCTGAGCTGGGAAGTTCCTCTGGAGAAGGGAATGGCAATCCACTCCAGTAGTCTTGCCTGGAGAATTCCATGGATGGAGAAGCCTGGCAGGCTGCAGTTCAGTTCAGTTCAGTTCAGTCGCTCAGTCGTGTCCGACTCTGCGACCCCATGAATCACAGCACGCCAGGCCTCCCTGTTCATCACCATCTCCCGGAGTTCACCCAGACTCACGTCCATCGAGTCCGTGACGCCATCCAGCCATCTCATCCTCGGTCGTCCCCTTCTCCTCCTGCCCCCAATCCCTCCCAGCATCAGAGTCTTTTCCAATGAGTCAACTCTTCGCATGAGGTGGCCAAAGTACTGGAGTTTCAGCTTCAGCATCATTCCTTCCAAAGAAATCCCAGGGCTGATCTCCTTCCGAATGGACTGGTTGGATCTCCTTGCAGTCCAAGGGACTCTCAAGAGTCTTCTCCAACACCACAGTTCAAAAGCATCCATTCTTCGGCGCTCAGCCTTCTTCACAGTCCAACTCTCACATCCATACGTGACCACAGGAAAAACCATAGCCTTGACTAGACGGACCTTAGTCGGCAAAGTGATGTCTCTGCTTTTGAAGATGCTATCTGGGTTGGACATAACTTTTCTTCCAAGGAGGAAGCGTCTTTTCATTTCATGGCTGCAGTCACCATCTGCAGTGGTTTTGGAGCCCAGGAAAATAAAGTCTGACACTGTTTCCCCTGTTTCCCCATCTATTTCCCATGAAGTGATGGGACCAGATGCCATGATCTTTGTTTTCTGAATGTTGAGCTTTAATCCAACTTTTTCACTCTCCTCTTTCACTTTCATCAAGAGGCTCTTTAGTTCCTCTTCACTTTCTGCCATAAGGATGGTGTCATCTGCATATCTCAGGTGACTGATATTTCTCCCGGCAATCTTGATTCCAGCTTGTGCTTCTTCCAGCCCAGCGTTTCTCATGATGTACTCTGCATATAAGTTAAATAAGCAGAGTGACAATATACAGCCTTGATGTACTCCTTTTCCTATTTGGAACCAGTCTGTTGTTCCATGTCCAGTTCTAGCTGTTGCTTCCTGACCTGCATACAGGTTTCTCAAGAGGCAAGTCAGGTGGTCTGGTATTGCCATCTCTTTCAGAATTTTCCACAGTTTATTGTGATCCACACAGTCAAAGGCTTTGGCATAGTCTTACATTGGGCTTAAAGTTTGTTGTTGATAAAATGCTCTATGGATACTATTAGAATATAAATCACAATAATCCTTTAGCCTCTAGGACAGATGGCACCATTTTATAGCAAAACCAATTGATTCTCGAAGAAGTAAAGCAAGGACAGTAGAATTATATCTGGTAGAGAGGGAACACAAGCCCAAGATCTTCTGATTCCAAGTGTAGTTCTTCCAACTACAATATGCTGGTTAGTTATTCTATTGTCTAGTATTCTATTCATGACACAACTCTGGACTTCTATGAACCCAAACTTAGAATTTGAGACACAGTGAGAACTAGCAACCTTCATCACGTGTCTGAACTGTCCCTCAGAAGCAAAATAAACTCTCCCACCATTTATATGCCACCAGGAATATGGTTACTCTACTTTATTGTACCAATGATCTTTGCTTCAAGAAATGCATTCCAATAATCAGTCTTATTTGTAATATATAATTATTTTCCATAGAAATAACCAACACAAAGTAATATGGCTAAAAATGCATGTGGTAAAAAGTGTATTAAAACAGATAGGAGAATCAGATAGCCTTCAAATTTACAAAATTTTACATGAGAAGACCAAAGTTAGTTAAAATTATAAAGAACATCTCCAGTAGCAGAAACTATAGTTGGTAAAAATTTAACATGAACTTACAAAGGGAAAAAAAAAAATCAGTATTTTACTTAGAAAAAAAATAGTAAATAAAGCGGCTTCAGTAAAACTAAAAATGAAATGAAAAAAATGCCGGAAAATTAAATCATGGTATGTAAAAAAAAATGTTCAAGGAATTAACTTAGGAGGATCTTTATGAGGATAAAAGACTTTCAGTGGTAATTCATCATTTTCAATATAATTCCACCAAAACAATGTCCAAAGAATCAAAATTTTCATTGCATCTCTATGGTCAGAAGGGCAAGTCAGGCTCAAAACTTGGTGTGCTGCCTTTTGGCCATATCCACCTACTTCATGTGAATTAGCTCCATGCATAGTACATAATTCAGTTTGACCCATGTTTCCCCCAGTCACACAAACAAGATTTCTGTTTTCATTCTCCCCATTTTGCCCCCACACTCTTGTTGAACCTTTAGCTTTCATTTCATTTTCCTCCCAGCTAGTCTGTGGAGTTGCTGCTGCTGCTGTTGCTGCTACTAAGTCGCTTCAGTCGTGTCCGACTCTGTGCAACCCCATAGACGGCAACCCACCAGGGTCCCCCATCCCTGGGATTCTCCAGGCAAGAACACTGGAGTGGGTTGCCATTTCCGTCTCCAATGCACGAAAGTGAAAAGTGAAAGTGAAGTCGCTCAGTCGTGTCCGACTCTTCGCGACCCCATGGACTGCAGCCCACCAGGCTCCTCCGTCCATGGGATTTTCCAGGCAAGAGCACTAGAGTGGGCTGCCGTCGCCTTCTCCGTGTGGAGTTGCTGGTGGATATTTTTATGTGTGTGAGCCCCGTGCTTTTCTTCTTCCCTGTCTCCCCCCTGGGGCATGGGCGGTCCCGCCTTCATTAGTTTCACTCTCAACACTCTCTCAACACTCCCAGCTTTTCCAGGACTGCTAAGACTGCGAGGCCAGGGCTGCCACGTCTCTCAGGGCTGTCTTGTGCCCGGCTCCACAGGAGTAGATTGTCTTTTAACTCTATTATTGCAGCACTGCTTTGCTCCCTTTCCCTGTGGCTCAGTGGGAAAGAATCTGTCTGCAATTCAGGAGATGCAGTAGACATGGGTTTGATCCCTGAGTCGGGAAGATTCCCTGGAGCAGGAAATGGCAACCCACTCCAGTATTCTTGCCTGAAAAATCCTACAGTCCAAAGGGCCCCACAGAGTGGGGCTCGACTGCGTACACATGGTTCCTTCACCCGCTAAACGGGAGTCTGGGAAGACTCAGAAAAGAATTTGCATTACCTGAGGATAGCTGTTGTCTTAGTGCTACTCAGCTTTCTTTTCCAAGTCTGTACAGGAAATTCCCTGGTGCCTTAGGCACTGGACCCCAGATGAGATGGCACTACTCAGGGGTGAATCCTAGGGGGCCTAGGCTCAGGCCCATGCTGGGATCCACCCGCACTAATTTGTATTATAGATGTTCCACAGTCGAAGCACAAAGATGCCACAAGATGAAACTCTAGATTGTCATACTCATGAGGTTTATCCTTGTTATTTGACCTCTCTACACGTCTTTTGACTGACAGACAACCTTTTCAAACAAACCACCAGATATTAAGGTAAATATTTTATTTTTTAAATGGAAATAGCAAATGTGTTTTTGTTACAGATTACTAAATGTTGAATGGTACTACTTTCTCTACGATATTTCACTACTGTTTTTAGTTTGAAAATAAAATTTAAATCATACAATGAAGACTCAACACATTTAATAATTCAAAATATTTTGCTTTCTGTCTTAAGATAATGAATATCATTCCAGCAACTGATAAACTGTTATCAGTTTATCATATGTTAAATATATATGTTAGGGAACATATGTGTTAAATAGCATATATTCAGTATGCTATTATTTACGAAATAAAGACCTCTTTTATCTCTTTATCACTAATCTAGTGTTCCTTTCTCCAATGAAACAAAAAGTACACAAGTTTGAAAGTAAAAGTACCATCTGCAAAAAACAGTAGATATGTTTAAGATTCTCTTTATCATAATACCACATTTCAGAACAAGACCTATCAGTTTAAACTTCAGTGTCAACATTTTCCTGTTGACCGAGAGACACAAATATTTTTTAATAAGAAGTTTAGCTAAAAATTCTGTACTTTTTTACTTTGTACTTGATGATGATCCTTGTGGCAATAACACAGAGAATAAAACTTGACCCATTTCCAGAACATTTTTTTTTTCTTTAGAATTGAGAGAGAATAACACATAGTTCGGCCAAGAAACGTTTAATTTTGTCTTTGTATAACTTATACTAGCAAAACCACAGAAATTTAGTCTGGATCACTACTTCCTGATATATCTTCCCCCGCTAGCTGTCATCCTGGGGTGTTTCTATGAACTCAACTCCACATGGGCTATAAAGTTTAGGAATCCGGGAACACCAGAGAGAATATGAGTGGCTTCTCTCACTGGGACCGTCTCAGATCCCAGGCTTATACAAAGAATGGGTGGACAATGAAGCCAGAACCAAAAAAGCTTTTGCAAGATGCTTGTGACAAAACCTTAGCTATAAATATGAAGGGTTTGTATAGAAGTACATCATGAAACAGGTAACTATGGATCACCACGTCTTAGTCTTTGTTCAACAGTGAAAACGTCAGACACCAATCAGACTCAGAGGTGTTTTGCCTCTTGGAGGGTTTTTTTCTTTCGTTTCAGGAAAGAGCTTAGTTCTGTTCCCCATAGCATGCCTTTATTGCTATTTAATCCTCCCCATTCCTTTTCCAACTTACCCTACCAGTTGCAACACGATTAGCATTCAGGGAGAAATAACAAAAACAAAAAACGGAATCACTTGCAGAATTTAATTTCTTAAAATTTCTTTACACTTTTCAAATAACACTGTATGGCTACTTTAATGGGTGTTCTGAGTTCCTCCTAACATTTCTCCTTTCAAAGACTGCATTTCAAGAAATTATTCCTCTAATCTTTAGTACAGAGTCATTTGGACGTATTCCTAGGGAAGGACTGTAGCGTGTTCTATGTGAACAGGTCTATAGTTGTAAGACCTGAAGAGTACGTGCTCTGGTTCTGCTTGCTCAGCCCTTCCACGTTCCTGGGTCCTCCTGGTGTGACTTGTTGGGACGTGAAACTGTCAGGTATCAGTATGTAATTTACATGTTGTTTTGACAGAGAACTACACTCTGCTAGATTTTTATCTTGTTCAATGAGGAGAGTCAGCCCAGCAGTCACATAATAGGAGGAGTAACTTTGCATTCTGGTTAGGGGCTTCCTAGGTGGCTCAGACCATAAAGAATCTGCCCGCAGTTCAGGAAACCCAGGAGAAGAGATCAGGAAGGTCCCCTGGAGAAGGGAATGGCAGCCCACTCCAATATTCTTGTCTGGAGAATTCTATGGACAGAGGAGCCTGGTGGACTACAGTCCATGGGGTCACAAAGAGTTGGACACAACCGAGCGACTAACACACACACACACACACACACACACACGCAACTTTGTATTCTAGCTAAGGGACTCTCTAGCTCTGCAGCAATGAGAGAAATTGTCAAAAACTCCTGAATGAATGCATAGAAGAGGTACATCCAAGTAAGCCAAGATATCTGAACTCAAATTTTGGTTTAAAACTTGGTTTTTGTTTAATTCAGTTTTTGAAGGAAAAAAGTATGCAAGGTTATGAAAGCTTTGAAAACATAACCTCATGATTTTTAGATTTACTCTTTAAGGTTTCTCTGAAATGTCATGAGTGTATAGTTACTTGATTGAGATCTTTTAAGAAAATATTATTTAATGTATCTGCTCTTATTTCTTTTTAGGTCAGTCTCGATTCTCGAGTTAGAGAGGTGATCAATAGAAATCTGTTGGATCCTAATCCTCACATGTATGAAGATGCCCAACTCCAGATATATACCTTAATGCACAGAGATTCTTTCCCCAGGTTTTTGAACTCTCAAATTTATAAGTCATTTGTTGAAAGTACTGCCAGCTCTACTTCTGAATCTTAATTTTTATTAAAGAAAATCATTTTGGAGGGCTGCGATGAGAAATAAAAGTAGTTACATAACACCTGAAACTGAGTTCCTGGAGAACTACGGTTTAGCATTCCTCAGGCTACTGTGAAAATACAACCATATGGTCTTTGTCTCCATTTTTATCAAGGTTTATCCGTGGTTACTTTGGAGAAAATACCACATAAAACAATGAATTGCCAAATTGTTTATTTTGTTGAACATGCATTCATTCTACTTGCAAGCAAACTGTATTTGTAGTCCTATTAACAGTCTCCTAGTGTACCCAGAGACTGCATGTGCCAAGTAAACCCGCTTCATTTGCCATATAGTTGTTGCAACACTTAAATCCAAATGGCATAACTTATATCTGTATTTAAGGACTTTTGTGCAATATGGTCTTATAGAAATAATTGCCCAAAAGTTGGCTGTGGTTTGCATTTTTAAATATAATCTAAGACAGAAAAAGCCAATTTTAAAATTGTAATTCTGATAGTCAACATGCTATATGCTGTGTTCAGTACACTAATTTTGAAGCCAATATTTCTGTACATGAAAAAAGAGCTATTTATCTCTGTTCGTTGGAAAATCCTCATGGGGAATTCCTCTGGTTGTTCACTGCCAAAACTGTGGCATTTTCATTACAGAAGAGTTTGCTATGTAAAAAATAATATATACATATATATATGAGGAAAAAAGAAAAAAGCACAAAACAATTTGAAGATATTCTATCTCAATGACAAATCAGAGTGATATTGTTTTTAGTTGTAATACAAGAAAATGAATCTATGTATATATCAGATGTCCAATACTGTAATTAATTTATTAAAGACTGGCTCTCCAGTTCTAAAATGGTTGCATAAAGTATGTACTTTAGTGAGAAAAAAAAAAAAGCTTGATAACTTAGTTTTGGAGTATAAAGAAAAGATTTAATAAAGGAATGCCTATATGTAGCATCTTAAAACTTTGGATGAATAGCATCTGGACTGTGGCATATTTTCGTTGAAAGTGAAATCCAGTAAAAGCTAAGGTTTTTAACGAAGAAAGTTTTATAGGGGTTCTTTAGAAGATAATTCTCTACTTCAGACCTTAACTGTTTTCATGTAGTATCTTAAAAATAACTTATTTAAAATATGTTAAAACCAAACTATTAATTCTCATCCCTAATTGAAAGGCAGAACAGTGCTCAAATGTTTTAGCTGCCATATTATTTTTTTATAAGTACCGCTAAATCTTTTAAGACAAAAAATACTTGCCTGACCTTGGCATGTACTTTTGACATTCAAGGAAACAGTATCCTATCCCGCACACACAAACAACAGTGTCATGTTTATATCAAAGTGTTACATTTGAATATTAATATCCCCTGGAGGCTATTTTTTTAATCTTAAACTTAATAAGTATAATATTGAGTAACCTAAAATGAAAGTTTTAAAAATATTTATATCCATTAAGAATACTGGCCTTATATTAAGGATGATATTAAAATTATAAGTTTCCTTTGT
>SJYT01083646.1:0-22803 GCA_006410635.1 Cephalophus harveyi | reverse complement strand
ACCTCTCATTTTTTTAATTTATTAAACATTTTTTTAAGAAAAACAAGTTTGGGGTTTTCTTTTTAAAATTTACTTTACTTGAAAGGTTGGCATCATAATTTTCTTTTTCCATAAAGTTAAACATTTCAAGAATTTTTTTATGTGAATTTGATTTTCTAATTTGTATAGCATTCAGGAGATATGATTAAAAGGGCTATAATCTATTCCCTATGCAAATATTTTAACTGTTGCAGTGTTTGACAAAATGAGATTTAAAAAAAAAAAATGTTTGCAGAGTAGAAAACAAAGCATTCTGTTTACACTGGCGTTGCTGACTATCCTACCGTATTCAGCACTTTTAAATACATTCTTTACGAAAATGTAGTTAAAATATAAGATAGAAAATATTTATAATAAACATTTCTTTTAACAAATGCCTGTTTTTGTCTGAAAGTGTTAGTGTTAAGACATGCTTTATCCATGTCAATTAAATATTTACTGTTTGAATAATAGTTTTCAGTAACATAGTGGGATATACACATCTAGATGTGTATAAGAGACAGCTACCGTATTCAGCACTTTTAAATACATTCTTTACGAAAATGTAGTTAAAATATAAGATAGAAAATATTTATAATAAACATTTCTTTTAACAAATGCCTGTTTTTGTCTGAAAGTGTTAGTGTTAAGACATGCTTTATCCATGTCAATTAAATATTTACTGTTTGAATAATAGTTTTCAGTAACATAGTGGGAAAAGAGAGCTATGAAGATGTTTACAAAAAGTCATATTTTTTTCCTAACAACTGAAGAAAAACCTAAAAGAATCATCACTTCTATCGTGAAGTTTATTGTTCCTAAATTATTTAATTTTTTCTTGATTAGAGTTGAGTTTGTTATGCTACAATGATGTATACACATATATGTTGTAATATCATATTTGTTCCTGTGTTTGAGGCACAATGTATGGTATACATGACTAGAAAATATGTAATATACTAAGATACACCGCATGAATCAAATTTTTTAAGTGTAGACTTTATATTCTTGTTGTTACTATATATGATGGTGACCTGCTAGTCATAAGTTATCTTTATAAGATACTCTGGACTATTAGATGAATTGTCTGTTTGACAATACTTTTAATATTTTACCAAATGTAAAAGATAGGGCCCTTATAAAGAGTCCTAATCTCTAACCCGGGGCATTTGTAGAATACAGATTTTGAAGCTGATATACCCTTTGAAACCTGATTAGAAATGTGTTGAGAATGAGTTTAGGGTAGATTTACACTTCAAATATTGATAACCACACTATGTGAGGACTTCTGTGCTAAATTCCTATTTTCAAGGGGAGGGGAGAGCATCTCTTTTAATTTCAAAATGTTTTAAGTGTATCTAACAGTATGTCTGTGTATCTGCAACTCTACTAATTTTTAAAGTATAGTGTAATTCTTTCTGTTTTAACTACAGAGCTGTAATAAACAAACGAAAAAGCCCTCAACTGGTCTATGCTACCAATCTAAGAGCACAATATTTGTTTTGGTAGAGTTTGATCTTTTCTAGAGAGTAAGTTCCTCCCTGAGGAAAAATTAGCACTTTAGAAGGTACACTTTATGTTTTACATTACCAAGATATCTTTGTATACTGTTAGAATCTGCTAATGTACACAGAAGGAGGTTAATGCTCTTTAAATAATGCCTAAGTTCAGATGTGTCTATAATGGAAAGAAAAGTAGAGGATATAGGTCATATATAAATGTACATCTATATTTATATAAATTGGAGAGATTTGTTCAGAGATGCATTTTGAACTTAGATCACATTAAAAATGAATGGCTGATGCTTCTTTACTTTGAATAATTGTTATTACGTTACCCAAAGGTAATACAGATATCCCAACAGTGTTATAGGGCAGCTCGAAGTGCAGTAGGTGCACTGGCAAAAGAACAATAGCAAAACACAATTTTGATATCAACACTATGAAGTGCAAAAGTTAAAGCCGTAATGTGGTCACTTTTCTTAATCTTAAAATATGTACATAAGATGACCAGTGGATATTTGGTCATGGTGCATGGGGTGTTTATTAGTATCCTTTCATGCTGCCTAGGTTGTTAGTGTGGAATGAAATGTGTATCATGTATTTACCTGAGAGTTCAGTTTTGCAAGAGGACTATAGAAATAGGTAAATGGTATTTATTTATTAGGGGCAAAAATACACTTTCACCCCATTAAGCTGATTTAAAATAATACCTGATTCTTATTTTTGAATGTATCCTTTTTTTCTATATACTTTTAACTTATATTGAAAAAATATGTCATATTGAAGTTGTAACAAACTGCATTTACAAAATGGCAATATACCAGATGCTTTGAGGAAGAAGTATGAAAGGAAGAAATTTTAAATATAGTCAGAAAATAGAAAATAAGCCACCTAAAAAGTCTATGGATAGAGCCCTATCAAACACAAGCTTTGAAAACTTTGCATTGGCAAATTATTTTGAAAAGTGGGAAAGATATTTCTAGAATTGTTTTTTTACCTGTATTTATACTGACAGTTTATGACCTTAGTTTTCAAAGTATAACTTGCAAACACTTTGTATGCCCTTTTCAGTTTTTTTTTTTAATCTCTGACCACTATAAAATGTTTGTTCTTCTGAGAAAACAATCCGTAAAAAGTTTAGTTATTCCTTACTTGCTACAACTGCAAATATTTACCAGTGAAACTGATATCAAAAACTTGTTTCAGATCTTCCTTGCAGCACTCTTAGTAGTATCCTTGTAACACACAACAGTCCACAGAGGAATACATTTTCTTTCCAAATACCAGGCTTTGATTATAAATTTGACTTCCAGTTATACGTCTATCTCATGTGACTTTGGGCAAACCATTTATCCTCTCTGAACCTGTTTCTTTCTCTTCAAATGAAGAATATAAAAATTTACAGGATTGCCATGAGGATGAATTAAACATGGAAAGAGTGAACTGTTACATATTATTATTTTATCAGTTCTCTAGCTCAGTAATTCCCATTTCGAGAATGCATGCATTAAGTGCCTTCAATGCACTTGCCCAGATTTTTTTGAAACTGTACTTTAAAAATCTGATTGAATTATTCATTCAAAAAATACAATCAAGCTCATTTTAAGACAGAAGAATATATGAATATGTTATTGCTTTGTTCAATAATGTGATTCAAAATCACTGTTCTCAGTTCACCAACATCACACTCAATCTACAAATAAGAAATATGTTTCTTTCAATGACACACACACAGATATATTTAGATGTGTATATGCAGATGTGTGTGTGTACAATATTGTAGGTTTAAATCAAAGTTTAAGGGAAATCATTTGAAAATTTAAATTCCACAGGAAATAAACATTCCCAAGCATAGGAAGAATTTTTCAGTTAATTTACCAAGTAAATATGTAAGAGTTAGAGCTAAAACCCAAGTTAAAAAAGACAGCCAGTAGAAAACATTGACACTGCCATAGAATAGAAAGCATGCTTTTTACAATTAAGGTAGTATGATTTTTAAAATAAGTTTATCATGAAAGTAAGAGAATAAAAGGTAGTTGTGTGTTCATAAAAATTTTTATTAACCTTTTTATTTTAGAATAGTTTTAGATTTACAGAAAAATTGAAAAGATAGTACGGATAGGATCCATACATGTCACACCCATGAAACATTTGTCACAATAAATGAACCAATACATGCATGTTCAGTAGCAAAGTCCCATCCAACTCTTTGCAACCCCAGACTGTAGCCCACCACTCCTCTGTCCATGGGGTTTTTTTCAGGCAAGACTATTGGAGTAGGTTGCCACTTCCTTCTCCAGTGAACCAATATCAATGCATTATTAAGTCCACACTTTATTCAGATTCCTTTGTTGTTGTTCAGTTGCCCAGTCATGTCCGACTCTTTGAGACACCATGGACTGCAGCATGCCAGGCTTCCCTGTCCTTCTTTGCTTTTCATAATTTTTTTTTTCTCCTGTTCCAGGATTCTGCTCAAGATACGGTATTATATTTAGTCATCATGTTACCCTCTTAGCTATGATATTTTCTCAAACTTCTCTTGTTTCTGATAACCTTGGCAGTACTGGGGAGGCCTTTTGTAAGATGCCTTTTGTTTGGAAGATGTCCCTCAACTGGAATTCTTCTGATCGTTTCCCCATGATTAGACAGGTGTTACCAGATTTTGGAGGAAAGACCACAGAAGTGCCATTCATATCACACCATATCAAAGGTACATACCATCATCAACATGTCTTATTGTTGATGTTGAACTTCATCGTCTGACTGAGGTAGCGTCTGTTAGAATTTTCCACTGTAAAGTGATACATTTTTTAAGAGGGCATTTTGGAGGTGAATTTACTGGACATTTACACTGAGATAATACTCTGAGCAGATTCCTCCGCACTGCTATTAGTTTCCACTAAATGACTGCTAACAAACACTATGAAGAAAATATAATGAACTGGAAATTGATTTAGGAAAGTCAAACTCCAAAATAGTGTTAACTTGAATATTCACTTAGTGGGGGTGAAAGTGAATTTCTTCTCTTGAATTCCGTGTATAATTACCTTAATCCTCTACGTCTCTTGGGTAGTGAAGATTTTAGTCTTGCTGTCTTAAAAGGTAATCTCAATTGATGGTCATTTTGGTGAGTACTTTTCTATATTGCCTTTCACTGAACAATGAACACCGAATACTGGAATAATGTAAAAGACTTGATTTTTTTGTCTTGCTTTAACCTATTTGTCATAAATACAATGTTTCTTGTATATGATTTTAAGATGTTTGCTAAATATTAAAAATAATTTCAATGTGTTCGATTCTTGTAAAATTTATCATATTGAACATGTGTAAATTTTTGCTACTATGTTCTTTGTACTTAATAATCTACATCCATATTTTGGAGTTGATCAATATTTATTAATGGACCATAAAGAAGTTTTGAATGCATGAATATAACTTGAGATACCATGCTTGGTTATTTTGAAATGCCAAAATAACTGTAGGTACTTATAAATTGAATAGATAATCCAGATCATATCTCTTGGGTAGTGAAGATTTTAGTCTTGCTGTCTTAAAAGGTAATCTCAATTGATGGTCATTTTGGTGAGTACTTTTCTATATTGCCTTTCACTGAACAATGAACACCGAATACTGGAATAATGTAAAAGACTTGATTTTTTTCTGTCTTGCTTTAACCTATTTGTCATAAATACAATGTTTCTTGTATATGATTTTAAGATGTTTGCTAAATATTAAAAATAATTTCAGTGTGTTCGATTCTTGTAAAATTTGTCATATTGAACATGTGTAAATTTTTGCTACTATGTTCTTTGTACTTAATAATCTACATCCATATTTTGGAGTTGATCAATATTTATTAATGGACCATAAAGAAGTTTTGAATGCATGAATATAACTTGAGATACCATGCTTGGTTATTTTGAAATGCCAAAATAACTGTAGGTACTTATAAATTGAATAGATAATCCAGATCATTTTCCCTCTAACTTAAGTTGTTTTGGGTTTTTATTCCTCCTTCCTTGAATCTATTTTATTATTTTTACCTATGTACAAGAAGACTTCCTGAAAATGCTAGAATTTTCAACATATAATAGAAGTTGAGCATAACAATAATGTAAGAAAATTCAGAAATCTCAAACAGTATATATCCTTGACTTTTCAAAGTAAATCAAACTAAAGTTGCTTTCATTTGACTACACTGTGGACACCCATGGACATTACTGTAAAACACATGCATTACACACTGACTTTTTTAAAATGTTTTGAATTAATAAAGAATTCACCCATGTATCCTTAGACAAGTCACTGTTTCCTCATTGGTGTCACATTACAGGAATAAAGGTACACTTATTTATATTAAATTGCTTACACATCTGAGGGAAAATAATTTCTAGCTGGATTCTTTATTTTACAAAGTTATTGCTTATTACATTTTTGCACCTTTTATAAGTAATGAAGTATGTCCATGAAATGACTTGTTTTGAAAATTCAGCTGAGAGATTGAAGTAGCTCCCCCCAGTTCTGTGCTTAAAACAATATTCAAAAGTTGAGTTTAGACTTGAGAAATACCTGTTCCTAAAAGAAATGTAGATAACCTCATCAGTCCTGTTCTACACTCGGATTAGAATTTTTTTAAGATCGATTTCGATCACTATTTTAAAGCAAGACAATTTTGGAAAAGTAGTGTGGCTTTAATTCACATACAAAACGAAAGAAGATTTGAGTTAGTGGAAGCTTCTAAGTAGCCAAACATATTTCTGTTTTATATTGTTTGGAGAGCGATCTCATTCTTCTACTTCACTTTGCATTTGTATGTAGAGTACAGAAATGAATACAGCAGAGGCAATGCAAGCGCATTTTATGAGTTTTATACTTAACAATTTTGACTAAATGACTTAACTAAGGATGACTGAACCTTGCAGAGGACTCCTGTATTTTTATTTTTAAAAAATAAATGAGAAAAATTTTCAGTATGTCAGGTCTCTCTGTATAGTAAGTAAGCCCTGCTCAAACCAGTTAGGTGGTGCGAGTTCCCCAATTGAGAGTTCAGCTGTAGCAACCCCAGGCCTCTCTGGGTTGTATTATACTCTCCTATACATTCTTCTGGAGAAGGCAACGGCAGGTCTATGAAGAGGTGTTAAAAAATTCAAAAGCATTACACCAATAAACTTCAGTATTCTGGGCACTAATCCACCATGTCAAATTGGCGGGCGGGGCGCCGGAGGCGGGGCTCTCAAGGCTTTGCTTGGCAGTGGTTAACAGCAACAGGAAACGAATGGCTCAACGTCTTTAAAAAGTAGCCGACTAACAAGGGATAAGTGAGACTAGGCAGGAGACTCGGTGTGGAAGCAAGTCGTTTAAAGGCTATGTAAATTAAGTAGCAGATAAAGGGCAGGAGAGTAGATGTGCTAAATCACTCGGTAACTGGTCTTCGAGTCCACTTGTCACGTCCCCATTAATACGAGCCTTAACCACCGTCGAAAGGAGAAACAGGAGCACGAGAAATGGAAGAGGAATAAACACACATACACACACTGATGGCCATTCTACAATTCGCCCTTGGAGACGACAGTCCAGGCTGACATCTGTGTGTGATCTCGGCTCCTGCAGCTGACACTGGACGGCCCTCCATCGCGGTGCTTGAAAGCTTCACTCAGTACCTGAGAAGCAATCTTGACGTCAGAAAGCGTAATAACTATCTATGCCTTTCCCCTTCCGGCCCAATACTCCGCCCCGGCTCGTTCCAGGAGGCGTTTCTGGCCTACCCTTTAGAGGAGGTGCCCGAGGTGTCTCAGACCCGCCCCTTTCACTTTTGGCCCTGCTACTCCACTTCCGGCCTCCGCGAATACTGCGGCGTTTAATAATGCCTGAACGGAAGTTCCCCGCCAGGCTTCCTGGAGGCCCCTTTAAACCGGCGCGTGAGCTGGGCGGAGCTCGGATAGGCCGCGCCCCTGTGTCCGAGCCGCGCGGTATCGCGAGATCTGCTCTGTCCGGAACTTCCGGGTCTTGTCTGCCATGGTGGACGGGCTGTAGTTATGCGCCCCAGGTTAGTTTGGAATGTTTTTCGGGGCTTTTGGGCCCGCCGGGATGTTGTCCCGGCCCGCCGACACCTGAGCTGCAGTAACCTGCCCCTGGAGGAGCTGTTCGCCCGCGGCGGACCTCTGCGGACCTTCCTCGAGCGCCAGGTAGGCTCTGAAGCCCAGTTACAGGTCAGGCGGCCTGAGCTGGTGGCGGTGGCCAAACTTCTGAGCGACAAGGAGCAGGAGCTGCAGGAGACCCAGCGCCTGCTGCAGGGTAAGGGCCTGGCCTAGGGCAGCGGGACTCAGAGCCCAGGCTTGACTCTTCATTTGCCCTTTGCACTAAGCCGCCGCTCACGTCTCCACACGCTCTGATTTTGAAGTTTTTACTCAGTTGCAGCTCTTTATGGTTTACACCAGAGGTCAGGACATCATTATGTTAGTTCTGGTCCCATCCTCTCCTTGTGCTCTCTTGACAGTGCTGTACGCCCTTTTACAAAACTTAAGTTGACTTTAATTGGTTGCGTATTTAATGGCAGGAGATGAGCTCACCGAAGACAAGGCCCTATTCCTGTTTAGGAGTCGAGAGCAGTGTTTCTCAGTGTGGTAGAGCGGCCACCCGCAAAAGTGACAGAAGAAATGCGTGCTAAGTAAACCCAGACTGGAACTCTGAGACTTAGAAACATGCGGCCGTTTTAATAAGCTTGCCAAGTGATTCATGCCCATTCCAATCTGGATGGGGCCCACGTTACTTAATTTGCACAGATTCCTGGGGATGCCTAGTGGCTGGCCTGTGGCCCACACAGAGGAAAGGTTCTAGAGAGGGTCACAGTCTACTGAAGCAAGAAAATTAATTCTGATACAGCTAATAAGTGAGAACATAGATCAGTAAAGACCTGGGAGAGCAAGGAGAACTTGGAAGGAGAAAGGCTTGTACAGGGATAAAGGCCCAACCTTAGATGATATAATAATAGTTTAACTTTTATCGATCCTTTGCCTACTCTAGGCTTTGCTTTTCTTTATCTATTAACTCATCAAGTTCACATAGTAAACTATGAAGTAGGTTCTATTAGCTCATGCAACAGAAGAGGAACCTGAGATACAAAAAGAACATAGCTCTGCCCAGGTTAAACTGCTCTTAAGGAATAGAGCTTGAATAGGACTGACTCCAAATCTCATGCTCTTAATCACTGAGTTCTGTGATTTGGGGAGGCGAGGGGTGGGGGGAGAGGGGGTGGGGTTCACCATTTTGTAAGAGGGCTCAAATACTAACCTGCAAAATTTGGTTTTATCCTTTTGGCAGAAGGAAGCCAGCAGAAGCTTTTGGATTAGGAGTGAATAATAGGAATAGCTTTGTTGCTTAGGAACTTTGATGGGTGGCAGCTTAGAAGCAATCTGGAACAGGACTAAAGATGCCATGGAAGACAGAAGGCTAATGCAACTGTATAGTTGAGACTTAAGGAGAGTCTAAATTAAGCGATTTAAGAGAAGAAGCTGCCCAGAGTGTTAAAGAAAAAAAAAATTAGAAGTAGTATCTTTTAGGGGAAAATTAAATCAGTTTCATAAGCCAAGCTTCAAGTCCAGGTAGCAGCCACAAAGCCTCAATATTAAAAAAAATCATATTCATTACATGTTGAAATTGGTAGTGTTTGGGGGATCTGAAGTAAATAAAATGTAGTATTTAAGTTAGATTACTTCTACACTCTAGTTCCAGTCTTCTTCATCTTAACCAGAACACTACAGTTCAGAACTAATAAGGCCCCTTAGAAGTCATCCAACTCAGATCTTTCATTTTACTCTAAGATTACTGAGATTCAGAGAAGTTAGGAGAGAGGTTCTAAGAGAACCTTAGTGGTTGAACTGAGGCTCTAATTAGTTTTTGCTTTTTTTAATGAAGCACATTTTTCCATTTCACCAAATCTCATAACCTGTTCTTACCAAAATAATTTCCTGCCATGTCACCAACACTCCCTGTATTTGTTTATCTCAATTTGCTGTTGTTATTATCTCATTGAGTTAATCCTTTTTTCCTTTATTCTGCCCATCCCTAAAACAAGCAAAAAATTCCTTCTGCATGCTGTTATTTTAATATTTAACCACATAATGTTTTAGGCTGTTATTTTTTGTGAGCTTTTTTCTCCTAGAATAATATAAAGAAAATAAAATGATCTAAAATCCTGCCTTGAGGGCAAATCTTACATGTTCCCAGCATAATTGGTTCTTAGTAAATGAATAAGACATTCCAGCCAATACAGAATTTGATCTTTCAACAGAGATAGCAAACTGTAATAGCTAATACAATTTCCCCTTCTCTCCTTTTAATAGGTAGCATGTTGTCCATCAGATAGAGGAAAGAGGAGGTATATTTTGTAAGGTAAAAGTGAAAACTAGATGAAGTAAGAACTAGAATAAAGCCTGAAAGAAAAGAGTACTTCATGTAGATACTCTGTAAATATCAGACAAGGTCTAAATGTTTAGGTGGATACTTTTATATTAATGAAGCATTAACTAATAAGACAATAAATAGCTTTCTACTTTTTAACTCAGTTTTGGCTTTACTAATGGAAGCTTATGTTCTGCTCTGATCTAACTCACTCAGTGCATTCATTCGTTATCATAGAGTCTAAGTTTGAAAACTAAAAGCATATTTGTTAATATGAATAGTTGGGGGAGGAAGAATTATAGGAAAGTTTAGTAGCTTCTTTGTATTTTCCTATACAGATTATTTTTAACTTCTACCCTTCTCATCAGGAAAATTTTTTTGTTTTTTAATTGCATGCTCATAAAAACTAGTGCATAAAGTGCTATAAATTAATGAGTTATTAAAAAAGGATAATTGTTATGTTTCCTTCAGCAATGACAAAACTTTTACCTTGAACTCTGTTAGCTATTTAATACTAATTAAGGAAAACTCAACCTGCTGCCTTTTTTTCTTAGATGAAAATGAGGACTTAAGGAAACTTGCCGAAAATGAAATAACTTCATGTGAAAAAGAAATAGCTCAGTTAAAGCATCAGGTATGGCATTTGTGCAAAGAATAAAGCATTCTGCTGTTACTTCTATTATATTTTATTAGAACTTTATAAAAGTAAGTCAAGAACTAATCAGCATGCTAGTATTTACAATTATAAACCTGGTTTTTAAAACAGAAAAAGCATACTCCCTGTAGCTCTGTTTTTATCATACTAAAAGGATTGTAGAAGTCTGAAAGAAAGATGAATGTCACATTAATAGAATTTTCCAAGAAGGCCATGAAATGTTGATAATATGTTTTCTCTGTTTTGTTTTTTAAGAGAGGTGAGGGTGGGGATAGACATGAGTAGAAGAGACTGTGGAGCAATGGTAGGTGGAAGCAGGAATATTTCTTTATCTTTTTGTCTTTGACACTCTTATAGAGTCCCAGCCTAGACTAGGCCCCTCAGGATTTTGAAAACAGAATTGCATTTATATCTAAGAGTATTGGCTTTATATCTAGAGAACTGCAGAAGAACATATTAAGTTAGATGAAAAATCATGAAATTAGATCCATTATTTGTTAATTCTGTAAAGCAGAGCTTAAAGGTTTACAGCAGTTGTCTCTGGAAATGTAAGTCAAAGAACATGATAAAATGAGGACAGAGTTTGGAACTGGGATGCTTAACTTAGAAATTCTCTCTCTTTACCTAAGTGTGGAACTTACCAAAAATTAATTTCCCCACCACCTACTCTAGAAGAAAAGTTCCACAATAGACTGAAAAGTCTCAGGTAACTTGCCTTCTACTCTATAATTTTTTTGTGAGGTAGAAGAATGCGTGTATTAACGGTTTCTGTTCGTTGGCTAGTGGTTCACAGGTGTAAATTGCGTCTTGCTAGTTTAGGATGCGAATGGTCACATTCTCTTGGCACAGGGTAGAGCGACGGGAAAGCAGGAGAACAAGGATAGCTCCTGACCAACGAAACGTGGCGATGCTTCAGAACTCAGGGAGACCTGGGTTCAAGTTCTAGCCCTTCCACGTTCTAGTTGTAGGGTATTGGCCAACTAGGGTTAAACTTACTAGTTAAGTTAAACTTAGAGAAACTTAGTTTTCACATCTTAAGGTGGAGCTGTTAATAGTACCTGCCCAAGATGTATTAAGAATTAAAATACATGAAGTCCTTAGCAGAGTACCTCTCTATTATAAAGAACCGTTTTTATAAATGTTGGCAGCTTTTCTTTCTTAATTCACCTCATCTGAGAAATCTTAATTCTATGTGTCTGTGACTAATACACACTGAAGTGTGAAACATACAATTTTAATGGAAGGAAGACTGACTTAGGCACAAGGATCTGAGTTCCAGTAACTGACACTTGGCTTTTTAATTCATCATTGCACTCTGTTAATCTCATTGTCTTTGACTTTGTAAAATGAGGGAATTGGACCAGATCATCTCTAAGAGCCTCTCTAGTTCCAAAATTGCAAGTGTCTCTTCCATATTAAAGAAGCTTAGAAAAAATACAAATGCAATGAATGTTCTTTTCCTGCCATAGTAGGCTATAAATCTCCAAGGATTGCTTCTTCTGCTTGCTACACACAATACAGTGTCCTACTCACAGCAAGGAGTTAATCATTAACCGAATAGAGAACTAATATAAATGAACACCAAAAAAAAAGAAACTTGTAAGTTTTAGCTGAACCTTATAGCATTTGTAATGTAGTTATAACATTAATATTTTTGGAAGTTGTGCATTGTATGGTCTAATTGGCAAGATGATTGAATAGTAATCAGCAATATTAAGGTAGTTGCTTAGAGAAACTTTAAGTAAATTAAATATTTAAAATTCTATATCTAATCACTTAGCTCTTTCAGAAAGTTTTAAATCATAATTATAGGAGGGGTGATATTTTTTATTTGCAGATTATCTTACTTTTGGTTCCCTCAGAAGAAACAGATAAAAATGATTTGATCCTGGAGGTAACTGCAGGAGTTGGGGGTCAGGAGGCAATGTTGTTTACCTCAGAGATATTTGATATGTATCAGCAGTATGCTGCATTTAAAAGATGGCATTTTGAAACCCTGGAATATTTTCCAAGTGAAATAGGTCAGTAAACTGTTTGGTTTATTTTGAGAAAAGCATAGATTTTATTTATTTATCTATGTGTATTTTAGGGAAAAGGGTTGGAAAGACCATGATTAAGCTTTATAATTTTTGTGTAAGGAGGATTAGCTGGTTTTATCCTTATCATTTACTTAATAATTGTTACTGTTCAGTTGCTAAGTCATGTCCAACTCTTTGTGACCCCATGAACTACAGCTTGCCAGTCTTCCCTGACCTTCACTATCTCCCAGAGTTTGCTCAAACTTAATAACGTTGAATGCAGAAATATTACCAGTTTTGAAATGTCCTATAAAATACTTGTCATTCAGTGGCTAATGGTCTTTTAAAAGTGGTCCTTCAGGGTGTTACTGAGTCAGTTTATTGATACCACAAATGCTTTATGTTTAATAATTATAAGCAATAAAGATACTAAAACACTGAATATCATAGACTTGCTAAAGGCTTTCAGTGTTTCACAGTTGATGTGTTTATATAAGTTTGTAGCTCCTTTAATTATATTTCAAGATGGTAGAAGTGATGGTCAGTTATTTATAACTGGCAGGAATAACAAACCTCTTTAACCAATGTTTTCAAGGTGGCCTTAGACATGCATCTGCCAGCATTGGGGGTTCAGAAGCCTATAAGCACATGAAGTTTGAAGGAGGTGTGCACAGAGTCCAGAGAGTGCCCAAGACAGAGAAGCAAGGCCGCATCCACACCAGCACCATGACTGTAGCCATCCTACCCCAGCCCAGTGAGGTGAGGCGCCATAGCCCCCACTCCTGGGAGTCCTAGCCCAGTACAGCGCCTTGGCCCCAAGTAACACTCACCTCACTGAACTGAGTATCTCCTTTTCTTATTTGACTTTCATCTTGTATTTGAGTTGATTTTTCAAATATATTATCACAGTCCAATAGGTATGATTTTAACAATAAATGGTAAGAATTAAGGATATATAAGTGAACTTAAGGCCTTCCCTAGTGGTTCAGTGGTAAAGAACCCACCTGCCAATGCTGGAGATGTGGGTTTAATTCCTGGGTTGGAAAGATCCCCTGGAGAAGGAAATGGCAACCCAATCCCGTATTCTTGCCTGGGAAATCCCATGGACAGAGGAGCCTGGAGGGGTGCAGTCCTTGGGGTTGCAAGTTGAACATGTTCAGTTCAGTTCAGTCACTCAGTCATGTCCGACTCTTTGCAACCCATGGACTGCAGCATGCCAGGTTTCCCTGTCCATCACCAACTCCTGGAACTTACTCAAACTCGTGTCCATTGAGTTGATGATGCCATCTAACCATCTCATCACCTGTCATCCCCTTCTCCTCCCGCCTTCCATCTTTCCCAGCATCAGAGTCTTCAAATGAGTCAGTTCTTTGCATCAGGTGGGCAAAGGATTGGAGCTTCCGCTTCAACATCAGTCCTTCCAATGTATATTCAGGATTGAGTTTCTTTAGGATTGACTCGTTGGATCTTCTTGCAGTCCAAGGGACTCTGAAGAGTCTTCTGCAATACCACAGTTCAAAAAAAGTCAATTCTTCAGCGCTCAGCTTTCTTTATAGTTATACTCTCACAACCGTACATGACTATGGGAAAAACCATAGCTTTGACTAGACGGCTTTGGTGGCCAGGTAATGTCTCTGCTTTTTAATATGCTATTTAAGTTGGTCATAGCTTTTCTACCAAGGAGCAAGCATCTTTTAGTTTCATGGCTGCAGTCACCATCTGCAGTGATTTTGGAACCAAAAAAAAAATAAAGGCTGTCACTGTTTCCAATTTTTCCCCATCTAATTTGCTATGAAGTGATGGGACCGGATGCCATGATGTTAGTTTTCTGAATGTTAAGTTTTAAGTCAACTTTTTCACTCTCCTCTTTCACTTTCATCAAGATGCTCTTTAGTTCTTCTTCACTTTCTGCCATAAGGATGGTGTCATCTGCATATCTGAGGTTATTGATATTTCTCCCAGCAATCTTGATTCCAGCTTGTGTTTCATCCAGCCCGGCATTTCCCATGATGTACTCTGCATGTAAGTTAAATAAGCAGGGTGACAGTATAGAGCCTTAACATATGCCTTTCCCTGTTTGGAACCAGTCTATTGTTCCATGTCCAGTTCTAACTGTTGCTTCCTGACCTGCATATAGATTTCTCAGGAGGCAAGTCAGGTGGTCTGGTGTTCCCATCTCTTTAAGAATTTTCCAGTTAGTTGTGATCCATACAGCCAAAAGCTTTGGCGTAGTCAGTAAAGCAGAGTCTTTATGGAACTCTCTTGCTTTTTTGATGACCCAGCGGATGTTGGCAATTTGATCTCTGGTTCCTCTGCCTTTTCTAAATCCAGCTTGAACATCTGGAATTTCATGGTTCACATACTGTTGAAGCCTGACTTGGAGAATTTTGAGCATTACTTTGCTAGCATGTGAGATGAGTGCAGTTGTTGAATATTCTTTGGCATTGCCTATCTTTGGAATTGGAATGAAAACTGACCTTTTCCAGTCCTGCGGCCACTGCTGAGTTTTCCAAATTTGCTGGCATATTGAGTGAAGCACTTTCACAGCATCATCATTTAGGATTTGAAATAGCTGAACTGGAATTTCCTCACCTCCACTAGCTTTGTTCATAATGATGCTTCCTAAGGCCCACTTGACTTCACATTCCAGGATGTCTGGCTCTAGGTGAGTGATCACACCATCATGGTTATCTAGGTCATGAAGATCTTTTTTGTATGGTTCTTCTGTGTATTCTTGCCTCCTCATCTTAATATCTTTTGCTTCTGTTAGGTTCTTACCATTTCTGTCCTTTATTGTGTTCATCTTTGCATGATTTGGTGACTAAACAACAACAAAGTCATATAATCTTGCATTGTCTATTTTTCTCCACTACTAAGCTTACAGCAGGTATTTTGAGACCATCTAAAGGAGAAACCATATTAAATAGAGTTTACAAGCTGCTTGCCTTTTTGGAGACTTGCTTTATGTGACTTGTTCCCAGACTATCAATAGCAAGTATCCTGTTTTAACAAAGGGTAACTACTTTACTGACTTCCCTGGTGGCTCAGATGGTAAAGTGTCTGTCTACAATGCGGGAGACCCGGGTTCGATCTCTGGAAGGAAATGGCAATCCACTCCAGTACTATTGCCTGGAAAATCCCATGGACAGAGGAGCCTGGGAGGCTACAGTCCATGCGGTCGCAAAGAGCTGGACATGACTGACCAACTTCACATTCATTCATTCAACTACTTTACAGAATTGCTAGTTTATAATCCAATCATATTAAAATAGTAACACATCACTACATTGTACACAATGAGTATACTTTATTTTCACTAGCAAATTCTCAGTCTATATATTTTTAAGTAGCTTAGTTGGGAAGTTATATTTTGCTTACATCACTTACACTGAAAAGTGATGGGAAATGTGTAACTTGTTTTTTAGAATGAAATAAGCACATGAGAAGGAAGGTTGAGGATTTCTGTTTATTAAGGAAGCTTGAGGATTTCTCTTTATTACTTTTTAGAAAGTCTGTATGACTGTCTAATAGGGTACACGGAGTTCCTTTCTTCAGTCTAATTTTTGTAGGAAATCTAGGTGAGGAACAGGATAATTAAGGGAGAGAGGGAAGCAGGATAAATGGCAAAAGCGACACCTTGATACTAGTCACTTTGGCTTAAGCATCTTGGAGATGGAGGTTTTCAGGAAAAGATGGAGACTGAGGACCATATATCATCTCATTTAATTCTTCCTAGCAACAGTAAAGAGCTACATAGGGAGACCTATAAGGCCTGTGAATGGTAAGATGCCTGCTGCTAGAGTTGTGGACATCTCATAAAGTGGGTATAGTCATGCAAGAGCTTTTTAAATGCAGTGCTTTGGATGGTGACTGCCAGGACAGAGCATTATGCTGACATCAGATCCAGTGTATTTGTGAATTGAGTCTGTATCCTTGACGTCTTGGTATTTGCCATTTCCATTCATCTCTGCTCTGCCTCTAAGTAGGTTTAAGTCCTCCTGTATTTAAAATGAAACAAAACCTTCCTATGGTGTTTTAGTGTCTCTTTTTTTTTCTCCACTAAAGTCTTTTTGAACTCAGAAATCATTTTAGTGATTATATTCACATTTCTATTAATAGCTGAGATCTGCCATTGGTAAGAAGAGGGTAATTTACAGAGAAGCCTAGTTTTTGAGGATTAGGGAGGGTTTGGGTTTTTTTGCATTATATTTTGATACTTATCCACTGGGTGCATGCCAAGACACTTGAGTCGCTTTGTGACCCTATGGACTGTGGCCAATCAGGCTCCTCTGTCCATGGGATTCTCCAGGCAAGAATACTGGAGCGGCTTACCATTTCCTTCTCCAGGGCATCTTCCTGTCCCAGGGATTGAACCTACGTCTCTTACGTCTCCTGCACTAGCAGGTGGCTTCTTCACCACTACTGCCACCTGGTAAGCCCCACTCTTCCAATAAGAAAAGTCTTTTAAAAAGTGGTATCCTTCCAATTACTTTCTGTTCTGAAAATTAAACCTTCCAAATCTTATATAAATATTATCTATGACATGCATTTTTATAAATAATTCTCTTTGAACAGATCACACATGTAATTTTCAAAACTCCCAACTTTTCTCTTACGTATAGATTAACCTGGTGATTAATCCTAAGGATTTGAGGATTGATACTAAGCGAGCCAGTGGAGCCGGGGGGCAGCATGTGAACACCACAGACAGTGCTGTCCGGATCGTTCATCTCCCAACAGGTGCGTGGTTCCTCCTTCAACATAAAAATCAAACTCTGAATGACTTTTCCTCTGAAACAGATCTTCAGTTACCAGCGACATATAGGCTCTTAGGAACTGTTTATTTTCAGCACTTGATTTATCTAGATTCCTTAGCTGAAACTCTGTAGGCTAATTACAAAGGCAGGAAGAGGGAGAGATCCAGGCCCAGGAAATTTCCATGTTAGTGATTATATCACTAATTTAAATCCTCACAGTGAAGTAACATCATGGGTGATTCTTTAAAAGAAAATGCTCTCAGTCACCAGTTTTTAGTGTTTTTTGGAGGGAAGAGGAAATGAATTCCTTTGAGAAAATGAAAACTTGGACCATCTACCCAGAAACATGCTTATATGCAAAGTTTTGCATGTAATTTCAGGGGCTTCTTTCCATTAAGTCCATCTGCAGACATCTGGGGGTTCTGTCCTGATTATAGTGTTAGGCAGTGGAGCTGTAATTTTTCTTAAGTCTTTAGAATTGTGTTGGATAGAACTACACGTGTTTTTATGAGCATTGCTCCGGTGACTTACATGTGGAAAAGAGCACAGGGATAGGAAACCTCAGTCTTCCTATAAATGATCTCAGATGGGTGTAATTCCCATTGTTGGTAGTGCTTGCTGGGGGTCCTTGCTTGATTTTTTCTTTTTTTTTTTTAATGAGAAAATTCTCATGTTAAACTTTAAGATGATGTTTTATGTAACACCTGGTATATAAACAGGAATGAAAAAGTGAACCTCAAAAATATTAATAGTGATTATCTCTGGTAATAACATTAACTTCTATAGTTTAGTTTGTATAATGAGTAGTTACTACTTTTTGAAAAAAATTGTGGTGACTAGCTAAAAGTACCAGAAAATAATCCATATTAAATGACTAATGCTTACTGTTTAGTATGTATGCTTTCAGTATGTAAATATTTTGAGCTATAAGTCCAATTTTCAGTTTTCTAATAACTGTAAAGTTATCTGTTATGTGTATAGTATTCCTTTTTTAATATTAGAGTCCTGTTTTTTCCCCTCATAAAGGAAGAAGGAAAAGGAGTATTCTTGATAATACATGAAGAAGATGTTTCTATTAAAACTCTTTTAATTCTCATAACACTATTCAGGTATTGTTTCCGAATGCCAACAAGAAAGATCTCAACTGAAAAATAAAGAGATGGCTATGAAAAAGTTACGTGCAAAACTGTACAGCCTACAGCTAGAAGAAGAAACAAGTAAACGATACAATGCTAGAAAAATTCAGGTAAAACTGAATTTTTTAAAATGCTTTGAAAGGATAAAAATAGTTTTAGATTACCCAGTTTTAATGTCTTAAAATTATTTCATTGTATTTGTCAAAGTTAAAGTATAATTCATGTCATTCATCCAAGGGCTTGTTTTACAGTAATCTTATTACACATTTACACTGTTTTTGTATTCAAAGGTGTCTTTCTCAGACTTTTCAGCAAAGTTATCTTAAAAAGATATACCAAATTCCCGTTCATTTTGAATCCTTTCAAAATTATGGAAGAAAGTTGGAAAGGAAATTGAACTTACCTTCTTCCTGTTTGGCAGTTGATTTTATAATTACAGAGCCCTTCTATTAACTCCTTTATTATGGAGAGTTGATCACTTTGTTATCACTGATGATAACCAGATTAATTCACAGAAATTGTATATATTTAGCTACCACTTTCGGATATCAGCTCTGTGCCAGGCTGTATGTGTACACTATCACTGTGTAGTAGGTATTATCTATATTTTATAAATGGAGAAACTAAAGTTTAAAGCTGAAATAAATTACTTGAAGTTATAAAGTAAAAAATGGCAGAGAGGATTCAAAATTCAAGTACTAAGCTGTCTGACTTTTCAAGCCTATGTTCTTTTTTCTGTATCAAGTGCCCATGTTATTTGAGAATTCAAAATGTTTAAAATTTGGTTTTTAACATTGTGTTTCAAATTATAAACCAAGAGCTTAATCTCCAGGTAAATTAACTTTGTAGGTTTACTTGCCCTGAGTTTAACTATCTTGTCTCCTTTTTTTTTTTTCTTTTAATATGTAGATTGGCACAAAAGGAAGGTCAGAGAAAATAAGAACATACAATTTTCCACAGAACCGGGTCACAGATCACAGAATAAACAAGTCACTTCATGATCTTGAAACTTTCATGCAAGGAGAGTACCTACTGGATGAACTTGTACAGTCACTGAAGGACTATGCTAATTATGAGTCTTTAGTAGAAATTATTTCCAAAAAAGTTTAAGTTGATTTGTTATTAAAGACTTGTATAGCTTCTGAAAATTCTGTTATAGCAAATCAGGTTATGTGTACACAGTATTCTCTTGAAACACATGAGTTAACACAGTTGAGAGTAACATAAACAGCTAATTTATATACGTCTCTGAACGTATTAAGTGAAAAAACATATAATCTTGACTCTGGCTGGATATTTTGAACTCTTCCTTACAAGAAGTAGACAAAAGAGAATAGTCCTTTGTTTTATGTAAAGTATTTAATGAATGATCAGAAATTTGGTTTAACTCTCAAGGGAAACTTCAAACATGAAATGATAAGACTGTCTTCAGAGGATGGAAGCCTTAAAGGGAAGGAAAGCCCAGGAACGTCTGCTTGAGGCTGTACAGCTGTCAAAGACCTCTTGGTGTTTAGAGCAACACCAATAAGTCATGTGCTTGATAAACAGACCTTGACGGTTCTCCCATGGTGTGTGTGCTCCTTCACTTCAAAAAGTATTAATAAATCCAATCTGTAACTACAGAAAAGAAATAGGACATGTCAGTTACCCTGTTAAAAAGTGAGAGAAGCTGGAAATGCTGGCTCAAGAATATTCTAAAAACATAAACTCGAGGACGACAATTACGAAGCGCTCTGCTGCTGCTGCTGCTAAGTCGCTTCAGTCGTGTCTGACTCTGTGCGACCCCATAGACGGCAGCCCCCCAGGCTCCCCCGTCCCTGGGATTCTCCAGGCAAGAACACTGGAGTGGGTTGCCATTTCCTTCTCCAATGCATGAAAGTGAAAAGTGAAAGTGAAGTCGCACCTAGTAGATAATGAATAAATGTTAAATATATGGTAGTCAGAACAAATTAGGTAGGATTTCCAGAGGAGGAAAAGCAATTTCACTATTAAGGTTATGTGATTTATATGTTACAGAACTAGGAGACATTTAGTTAACAGAATTGCACATTTTTCCATATTTGTTTAAATCAGTAGTTGTCTGAATTTTGATGGGCATATGTATGACATTGATTCAAACCTACATTATTGTCAGGTAACTGTTTCCTCTTTAAGTCAATGTTTGTTAGCCAGGTTTCCTTTAGAGTTCCAGCATGTGCTAAATTTCAGAGTAATTTTATGTTGGTAGCTTCTTACTGCTCTAAAAGGGAGGTATAGAAAAACCATTAAAGACAGTTAAAAATTTAAGCTAGCCAAAGGTTATCAAATATATCAGAGAATTTTAATTTGAAGAGTACCCCTCTCCCCTGGAATGTTCTGCTCATAAGAGGCATTCTGTTCTGCCTTCACAAGAACAGCTGACGAATGCCGCTTTTAGTGACCTAAGCAACAAAGATTACAGCAAGACATGTTCCTTCAACAATATTCACTATCCACATTGCAAGCCTGGATTTCCCAGATTTATCAGTTTCCCCTTGGGTCTTAGGTTTCCTTTTAGAATGAAAAGGACATGGCTGCAGGTTATTAAATATTATACCATACGATATACAGTATATAATAGATTTCTCTCATTTTATTATAAGGGAAAAATTAGAAAAGTTGGATTGAGGAATTCCCTGGTGGTTCAGTGGTTAAGACTCCACTCTTCTGATACAGAGGGTGCAGGTTCTGTCCCTCTGGGGAACTAAGATTCCATATGCCTCATGGCTCAGCCAAAAGAAAAAAGAAGCTGGATTGAAATTGTGAAGGGTCTTGAATTTTAGATTTTACTCTGGGAACAGGAGACAGCCAGTAATTTTCTTACTCTAATAAAAGAATATTCTCTTAATATTCTCTGTTCCTCCCTCTCTGCCCGCAGGAGAAAAAGTGTGAGAACTGTACTGATGAAGTTGGGAAAAGACCTTCCGTGAATTTTCAAACCTTCCCATTAGAACACCTTATTGGTGTGAAGTGAAGTCACTCAGTCATGTGACTCTTTGAGACCCCATGGACTGTAGCCTATCAGGCTCCTCCATCCATGGGATTTTTCCAGGCAAGAGTGCTGGAGTGGATTGCCATTTCCTTCTCCAGGGGACCTTCCCAACCCAGGAATTGAACCTGGGTCTCCCACATTGCAGGCAGACGCTTTACCGTCTGACCCACCAGGGAAGCTTATTGGTTAGAAGAAATCTTAATACTTTGGTAATTTTAACAATATAAACTTAAGATATGTACCGTTATCACTGTGAACACATATGAAGTAACTGACAAATTCTGGTCTGAATTGGCATTGGCTCCCACTTTACTCACTAATCTAAGTTAGTTAATTCCTTCATAACCAAAAGTAATTTTGGAACCCAGACAAAGATAAGAGTAGAACAACATAATTTTTGCCAGAAGCCTATTGGAACTCTACACCTAATACTTTTAAGGATCTTAGAATTAACCGTTTTAGATCTAACTGCCTTTTAGATCTTTAGTGCCATTGGGTCTTGAAGAGACGAGAATGAAGAAAACCACTTTTGTTTATAAAGAGACAATATCAGAGGGTTATTAAGACCTTTAAGGGTCTTAGAATTTAGGTATTTGTACAAACTTTGCATCTACCCAGCTACCTGAATTAAACAGTATGTGTTATCACTTACACCTGCCTTTGCTCTCCCTGCCCTCTCTGCCTAAAACACACACTCCACAGACAGACTTCAAGGTCCACCTAAAGGGCACGTTAGCCCTAGGCCGAATTCACTACTCTGCGTTAGTACTCCTCACAGTATGACAACATGGACGGTAAGGCAATAAATGCCCTGGTATACTTCTATCTCGGCTATGTATGCTTAACAAAGAAATGGGAAAGGGTGGGTCAGGGAATGAAATCTCATTAACCTTCTCACATTATTTTTATAAAAATTTTTTTTTCTTCATTCAAGACCTAAATGGCACTAAGATACATAAAAGGCAGATCTAAAGTGATTTATCTAGAAATCTGGTGTATTATTCAGAACCAAAACTGAACTTCATTACAAAATGGCCTACAACATCAGTTAATCAAAACTCAGGCAGTCAGAATGGCAATTTTGAAGATGTATAAACAGGTTTGTTGTTTAGTCTCTAGGTTGTGGCCTCTTTGTGACTCCGTGGACTGTAGCCCTGCCAGGCTCTCTGTCCAGGCAAGAATACTGGAGTGGGTTTCCGTTTCCTCCTCTAGGGGATTGTTTCAACCCAGAGACTGAACCATCCTATCCTGCACTGCAGGCAGATTCTTTGGGATTGAACCACTGGGAAGCCAGTATAAGCAGA
>SJYT01083638.1:46823-132202 GCA_006410635.1 Cephalophus harveyi | reverse complement strand
CAGAAAGTGAAGAGGAGCTAAGAAGCTTCTTGATGAAAGTGAAAGAGGAGAGCGAAACAGTTGGCTTCAAGCTCAACATTCAGAAAATGAAGATCATGGCATCTGGTCCCATCACTTCATGGCAAGTAGATAGGGAAACAATGGAAACAGTGTCAGAATTTATTTTTTGGGCTCCAAAATCGCTGCAGATGGTGATTGCAGCCATGAAATTAAAAGACGCTTACTCCTTGGAAGAAAAGTTATGACCAACCTAGATGGTATATTCAAAAGCAGAGACATTACTTTGCCAACTAAGGCCCGTCTAGTCAAGACTATGGTTTTTCCTGTGGTCATGTATGCATGTGAGAGTTGGACTGTGAAGAGGGCTGAGCACCGAAGAATTGATGCTTTTGAACTGTGGTGTTGGAGAAGACTCTTGAGAGTCCCTTGGACTGCAAGGAGATCCAACCAATGCATTCTGAAGGAGATCAACCCTGGGATTTCTTTGGAAGGAATGATGCTAAAGCTGAAACTCCAGTACTTTGGCCACCTCATGAGAAGAGTTGACTCACTGGAAAAGACTCTGATGCTGGGAGGGATTGAGGGCAGGAGGAGAAGGGGACAACCAAGGATGAGATGGCTGGACGGCATCACGGACTCGATGGACGTGAGTCTGAGTGAACTCTGGGAGATGGTGATGGACAGGGAGGCCTGGCGTGCTGCAATTCATGGGGTCGCAAAGAGTTGGACACGACTGAGCAACTGAACTGAACTGATTTCCATAGCTGATGCAATTGTACTTCCTCCTTCAAGTTGACTTGAAATATTCCCTTTATTAACTATTCTTTACCTTCCTATTGCAATGCTGTAATAGCCATAACACAAATTAAATTTATCTTGAGACTCCTTCTTTTAAATATCATTTTGACTAAACATGCATCATTATAAACTGCACAAGGCACAAGCATAGAACTCTTAAGATAATTTTAAAGGAAAACATGAATAGTCAATAGTAAGTTAATACTCCCTTTGCCTTTGTGTTATCTAAGGATATATGTGTATACTCAAATGTCCCAATTATATGATCTTGAAATAGCATTTTTGAAGTTGACTTTACTTTTACAGGGTTAAAGAATTACACATTCTAGACGTTAAAAGTACTTTTGAGCCCTTTACATTAGGCAGTTGTTCAAATGATTTGTCTTAGTCCTCAGATCTAGACTTCAGAACCAGGGATAGTATAGGTCATCTCTCACTTGTATTGGACTCATCCAACTGTTACTGTTTTGATTTTTGATCACAAATCATCATTCTTGGCAGTGTCTATTCAGGGCTTGCATAAGGCTGACCTAATAAGAGAAAAAGGCTCCCCACACCTCCCAGATAGTAGGTCCTAAATTTGGTTTCAGGTGACGCGAAAAAACATTGAACACATTTCTCCTACATTTCAAATAACAATTTGTGGCTACTGCGCTCTAATGTGTTGGAGAAGAGAGCCCGTTATCCAGACTTAAACTGCAGGCAGAATGGTCTTGTGCCCCTGTAGTCAAGTAAAAGTGTCATCTCTGTCAACAAGAATCAGACTCACTTCTCAGCAATGCAGCAGCCAGGAGTCCTTGCTAACAGTTCCTCTGAAGCTGCTTAGGGGCACCCATGCAGAAAAAGCAAAATCTCACCGTCAGTCAGGGAGTTTGTGAATGTAACACAGTCAACCTGTGCGGATTCATATGTATGAAATAAGCCAGGAGACAGTGCTTGCTGTTGATGGGCATTCTTTTTTAGGGACCTTAATTTTACTGTGCTGATAATTTTTGCAGAGCATGAAGCCAGGCTTCCTTTGGATGCAAATGACTTATGAAGGTTATTTCTTTGAAGGAGGGCTGATTCCACCGTGTGTTTTGTGCAAGGTCACACGCCATCCTTTGAATTCTGTGTGTGTGTTAATTGCAGCAATTTGAATTATTTTATTTAAATTGCCAATGAAATTGTAGCAATTAGAACAGCATGAACTGTTTCTGTTTGCTTTTTTTCTCTGCTGCATATGCCATTTTGGACTCTACCAGGTTAACTTTATTAGTGCTCTAATTTACTCCTCAACTTTTATATCTGCAGGTTTTACAGAGGATTGATATCAGCAACTTGAGACTGACTTTTTTCATATATAATTTAGATGATGCCACATAAACTGTGGCTCTCTTCAAATGAACAGATAGTTTTCTTTCAAAGATCATGCACTAAAATTTCTATATTTTAAATGTTAATGCCTGCCATGGAGCTAAAGTGAAAAATCTACAGATTCCAAGTCTCAGTCTTCATCATGGACAGGTACTCTTGCCCTAAGTCCCATATACAAAGATACATAGGAAGGTTTTTAATGAGCTTTTGCATCTTTGATAGAGAAATGTTACAGACAATTTTGATCTATAGCTTTTTCCTAATAGCACACACTGCACATTTGTTGTTTAGTTGCTCAGTCATTTCTGACTCTTGCTATATCCCATGGAGTAGCCTACTAGGCTTCTTATGTCCATGGCATTTTCAAGGCAAGAATACTGGAATTGGTTGCCATTTCCCTCTCAAGGGGATCTTCCAACCCGGGGATCAAACCTGTGTCTCCTGCATTAGCAACTGGATTCTTTACCATCAAGTCACCAGGGGAGCCTCAGATTTGCAAACAGAAATTAGTAACACTACTACATCCTTCCCTTGCCATTCCTATACACATTGAAGTCCATTTCCTAACCATACACTTGAGAGTAAACTCCCTAGTCCCATAATTGTAGATATCTGTTTGAGGAAAGGCTACTTGAAGGACTAATTTTTTCCTCTGTATGTAAAGTTTTTTTTTTTTCTGGTTTGATGAACAAAGTTGATGGTAAAAGAAGACCCAGTACAAGAGTCCATCTCCAATACCTTGTTTTTCACACCAGCTGAATCAAATCTAAATATCCATACAAAGTCTCATTTGAAAAGCTGCCTTTAACCCAATGTTCATAGAACTACTATTTACAATAGTCACGACATGGTAGCAACGTAAATATCCAATGACAGAAGAATAGATTAAAAAAAAGATGTAGCTTATTTGTGTATGAATCCCAGGGATGGGGGAGCCTGGTGGGCTGCCGTCTCTGGGGTCGCACAGAGTCGGACACGACTGAAGCAACTTAGTAGCAGCAGCAGCAGCATGTATACTTACCACAATGGAATATTACTCAACCATAACAATAATGAAATCATGTCATTTTCAACAACATGGATGGACCTAGAGATTATCATACCAAGTGAAGTACATCAAAGAAAAACATATATCATAAGAAACCACTTATATGTGGAATCTAAAACTATGATTGGAGAAGGAAATGGCAACCCACTCCAGTTTTCTTGCCTGGAGAATCCCAGGGACGGTGGAGCCTGATGGGCTGCTGTCTATGGGGTCACAGAGAGTCAGACATGACTGAAGCGACTTAGCAGCAGCAGCAGCAAAACTATGATAGAAATAAACTTATTTACAAAAGACAAACAGATTCACAAGCATAGAAAATTTATGATTACCAAAAAGAGATGAGTTGGGATAAATTAGGAGTCTTGCATTAGCAGGTGATGGACAGGGAGGCCTGGCATGCTGTGATTCATGGGTTCGCAAAGAGTCAGACACAACTGAGTGACTGAACTGAACTGAACTACTATGTATAAAATAGATAAACAGCAAGGTCTGACTTTATAGTACAGGGAATCATATTCAATATCTTGTAATAAACTATAATGGAGAAGAAAAAGCAAATATCCTTCTAATAAGTTACAGGAAGACTCTATGAATACACTGTCATACACACAAACCATGAACATTTTTAAAAGTTGCAAAGGGATTTATAATGTCATTTGCCTTGGTTCAGTCATATATCTTTCATGGCATCTTAAATTGTCTTTCAAATTCTTCCTCACAACCTTTTTTCTATAATACTTTTTTGTTAAAGAATATTCTAAGAAAATATATTGCATTTTTTAAGATTAAGAACATTTTAAGAATATTCAGAGCAATTGATATTTAAAACTAATAGTCCAAAAACCTTTTTTTAGATTGTGACCTTTCAGATACTACTGTGGACTGAAAATGTGATTAACTCACAAACATGCAGATGTTTCTCTGAAATCTTAAACAAAATTCATCTCCCAACCCTCACAAACCTATAGGTTCCATCTATTATCTGTTTAACAATATAGGTTATTCAGAAGCATTCAGCCATTATGGATGTGAAATTTTGGTCAAATCTTATTTTGTAAGGAGACATATTTAATTTGGGGCCAATTTCCCAAGTGTCAAGATTATTATCACCAAGATCTCTACCAGACTTTCTATAGTGACAGAGTAGGCACAGCTCTGAGGACCCAGTCTGTCAAATGTGTCTGTGTTACTAATCACAGTCTGCCACTCTAAAGATTAGTTTGTGATGGCAATGAATCTCAAGAGACTAAATCAGACAGGGAATGATTCATGGTTGCAAAATGAAATACCACATTGTTTCAGGTATTTCAGAATAGATTTACCTTTTTCATGGTACCAATCAGCTACAGCATGTGAGGGCACAGGGTCAGTAGTTAGATCCTTGATTTAGTTGATTGTAGTGAGAGTAACAGAGTCACCATAGTCTCTCCTGGACCCCAAATGTGATTAGTCCAGGATAACTTGTGAGCATGAAAGTCTGGAATTAACTTTCTAAAGGAATAGTTTTTCTGGATGCAAGGCTTTGGGTCATGGAAGTGACTACCTTTGTTGCTTAGTAGTGATTTTGTTTACAACTTTGCTCATTTGGAAATGAGCTAAGGAAAATCTGGTTTCCTTACCCAATCATGGGGTAGAAATAAAATGGACCCATGTGAAATATTATTGCTACTACAGATCTCCAAGTAATTAAGGAATGTAATTAAGTATGCTGTGGCCATTTATCATATGGTACCTCTCGCTGGATCCAGTGTGAGCACAGGGGACCAGCGGAGATAATGCTTCTTCCCCGCCTTGATTCTAATAAAGAAAACTGCTGGCCTCTGTACTTCAGTTTATGGCTTTTGATTTATTTTAGCCGAGTCATCCCAATGATATTCTTTTTATTAAATTTTCTTCCTGCTTAAAGTTTTGCTTTCCTAAAAATGAGAAATTCTAGTGCACCCTAAAGAATAACTTTTCATAGTACATGAATTCAGACTACCAAATCTTAAGAGATGCTCTATTTCCTTACCTGTGTCAATTTCATTCCTCAGTCTCTCCTCTAAATTCCTAAAGATTTTGCAGTTCAAGCCAGATATCCCACCACTTGACTATATACTGTATGCTGTAGTCATTTGTGTAGTGATTCTTAAAACAGGGACAGGCCCAGAGGATGATTTCCAATGACCCAGAGCACCTGGACTTCTTCCTCAAGTGGCCCTTTGATGATATACAACTCAAACTCTGTTCATTACTTTTGTGGTTGATGCATTAATCCAGAAAATAATAATGATATTTATTCTTTTAGCTGTATCTCTAATTGTTCATATAATAAGATGAATAGAAACATTTTTAGTTTCTATATGTACTTATAGAATAATGCATATAAATATGTGATAACTTTATATCAGATAAATTACACAGCCAATTAAAAGAGGAAGGGAAAGAATGATGCCATTTTTCATTTGGAAGAGGCTTTTGACAGCAGAGTCCTTATTTCTGCCATGAAGAGATACAGTTTTCACCTGAAAAATCAGTCAACCAAAGGCAAATCCTTTAGTAATAGGTTCTGAAGTAGGCAGAACTGGGTTTAAGTCCCTGTTCAATTGCTTACTATCTTTGTGACCTTGTAAAAGCTGTTTGTTTATTCTCTGGGTGAGAAAATAATCAAATGCACTTTCTTGGGATTGCTGGGTGGGTTCAGCACATAAATATATGTGAAAATGTCTCACGTAATACCTGGTATCTGACAGGGGTTCAGTTAGCATCCTCACTGACTGGAGAAATCTCAGGGACACAGAAAAAGAGGATATTTTTTACACCATGAGGAGATTCCCCAGTGTTGACACTGTCAGATTTTTTAAATTTTCATTGTGATATTTTGTTTATTTCTTAATTTCTTCAACCTATACAAGTGGTAGAAAGCTGAGACTAAGTATGACATTTTGCATAAAGGAATTCTGAAGACATTTTTTAAGTAAGCAAAAGATAGCAATTTTGAGAAGTGCACTTTTGGATTAAAAAAAAATAAAAGAAAAAGAGAGAAAGTAACATGAACTACTCCCTTTGCCATATTTTAATTTTGAATTTATGTGAATTTATTGTATTAAAGCTTCAATGTTTAATTTTTTAAAAAATTATATATATTACCAGCATTTCAAAGAATAAATATTTTTAATGTTTAGTAACACAGTTTTTGTGATGGCATTTTAATTGTATTTTCTTTTAAAATATATTGGAAAATTATTTCCCATAAAAAGCTCCTTGACTGTGGTCTTCTCTTGGTGTACATATTTGTTGTCTACTGGGAGACAGTGGAGGGATGCCATATCAGTGTCCATGGCCATATGTTTTGTAGAAAGACCTGGCAAGTATGTGATTTAACAACAGTCATTCATTCTCACTCCATGACTCAAAAAATATAGAACAGAACAATATAGTAGAGATATGATTTAGTTATATAGTTTATTGCACTACAAAGATCTTCAGTATCTTCCACTTCTTTATTTTTCCCAGAAATTCTCACTACCATCATCTCTGAGATGATCTAGCCTCATGATATACCCCTGAGAACTATAAGAAAATTGTAATTGATATTAAAAAATTAGCCAAATATATAATTTCTATATAGAGAGCCAGATAATAACAAACATAGCCTTTTTTAAAATTTATTTCTAATTGGGGGATAATGGCCTTACAATATTGTATTGATTTCTGCTGTCAACAGTGTGAATCAGTCACAAATCAGTCATAAACATACATACATCCCCAGCCTCTGAACCTCCCTCCCACCTCTCCATCCTACCACTCTAGATCATCACAGTGACTTCCCACAATCTATTTTACACATGGTAGCATACACAATTGGAAAAGGTGATGGCACCCCACTTCAGTACTCTTGCCTGGAAAATCCCATGGACGGAGGAGCCTGGTAGGCTGCAGTCCATGGGGTCGCGAAGAGTTGGATACAACTGAGCGACTTCACTTTCACTTTTCACTTTCATGCATTGGAGAAGGAAGTGGCAACTCACTCATATTCTTGCCTGGAGAATCCCAGGGACGGGGGAGCCTGGTGGGCTGCAAAATACGGGGTCGCACAGAGTCAGACACGACTAAAGCGACTTAGCAGCAGCAGCAGTGTACTAACATCTCTATATAAATATTATAATGAATAATTAATGAATAAAAAGAAGAAAAGGAAAAAATACAGAAACCTTATTTTAGGAACCACTAGTTGTTGTTTGTTGAATTCCATGAGAATATACTTATATCTCTGAAAATTTTCGATTTCAAATTTTGAAAATTCAAGATAGTATCAAATGTATTATTGCTGCTACAAGAGGTCTTTCAACACGTCAAGTTTCTGTGTGTGTGTTTACATATTTTCCCTAGTCTTTCACTAAAGAACATACATTGACTACTGCACTAGAGATTGATATGGATTAATACATTTCTAACAAAATGTAGAAAGCCCATGAAGACTATCTCTGACTTTTAAGTGTTTGCAGTCAGAAAGAGAAACATATGTGACAACAAAGACTCTAAAAGTCTTTGATATCAAGTGACCACAGCCCAACTAAATAGGCCTAAATAATCAGAGGAGCTGAGTTGGCTCAAATAACTGATAAGTCATTTTCAGGGAGGACAGATGTATCAATTATGCAGTCAGAGATCTATATTTCTCCAAATTTTGGCTTTAACGCCTCTGATCTGTCTGACTTATGTGATTTAGGTAGATTCCAACCTTACAGATGCAGAGTAACCAGCAGAAGTAACAAGCTCATCAGGAGAAAGAGACCCCCTCTTTCTGAGTAATCCTAAGAAAGTACTGTCCTAGAAAACACTTCACTGTTCCAGCGTGTGAGATGCTGTCAATAGGACACCTAGGGTCACATTCTGAGGCCCCAAACCTGAGTAGTGTAGCCCCAAAATATAGGCAGAGGAGGATTCTTCAGAGGAAAATCAGGGTGCTATTTCCACAAAACAGCAGGAGTGTTGAGTGCCAGGCAGGACAAAGATCATAGTTTCAAATACTTAGAATGACGGCCATGCGCACTGTTGTTACTGTCTTTGTAACTAGGGAAATGGTCCTAATTCTTGGTCAAAAACTATTAGTGTGCTGTCTTAGCTGCAGATAACACAGCAACTAGGTATTTTTTCCTGCCATGTTCTCTGCTCTAACACTCACTCACAGGACAAACTGATGTTGCAGTTTCTGGCAACTAAGCTCAGAGTTGTCCTGCTGTCTGAAGACCAGCCAGTCTCCTGCAGGCAATTCATAGAAGGATCACAGCGGGTGTGAATAGATATCCAGGGATTAGTAAGGGTCACAGTCATAGCATTTCCCTTCCCATCAACCTGGCTAACTCATACTCATCTCTGTAAATGTGACTCATAGGGTATCTGCGACAAGACTCAGTTCCTGACCCTTTTTTATGTAGGAAGAATAGACTACTATTCTTTCCCTTGGGGGTTTGTGTGGAGAGAGAGATGAGGGGATACTGAGAGCACTTGCCCTTTTGTTCTAGAGGACTTGAAAAGGAATTATGAGAATGATGGGAGCAGATAGAGGCAGAGAGCAGTGAATAGAGGAAGATGTGAACAAAATTATGGATGGCTTTGAAACATTGTGCTATCATTTCATAGGGGCATTAATATTCTCTATATGAAGTTTTAAATTTTATACTGTGTTGTCTTATGATAGGCTTACTGTATGTAAGAGAGTTGTCACAAATATGTATATGGGTAGTATAAGATTGATTGCTGGCTATGGGAATACTAGAGATGGAATCTCTCTATAAACTGAACAAAATAGCAGTGACAGAAGTACCAAGGAAGTGGTTATTAACTTCAACTGAATAAATAAAAGTATCTCTTTTCCTAATATTAGTAGTGGAATTGGTTTATGTGTAATGACTTTAATCACTAAAGGGTATATTTGACATTTTCTTAATGGAACCTTCTCTAAATCAGCATTATGCTATTTTTTATATTCTTAAATACACTAAACATTTACAAACCTTTTGCCTTTTCTCCAGAACCACTGATAATTTGTTGTGATTAAACAAAAGCAATCAAAATGTACAGCTCATTTCTCAGCTCTCTGGACTTTCTGAATTCTTGTGCTGATGACTACAACTTGCTTCTTCCTTTGCTCTTAGGTTCTCCATCAGCTGTTCCCTTCCCATCATTGTCCCTGTGTTTACATAAAATAATGTTGCATTCGAAGTTCATAATAGTGATTATGAATGTTATGGAAAAATCAAGAAGTTCTTCCTTTATCCAATTTCCTCCTTAAACTGCTAAAGACTTAGAAGTCAGAATAGTAAGTTTGTGATTGGATGGTGTGTGTGCTTGCTGCTGCTGCTGCTGCTAAGTCACTTCAGTCGTGTCTGACCCTGTGCGACCCCGTAGACGGCAGCCCACCAGGCTCCCCCGTCCCTGGGATTCTCCAGGCAAGAACACTGGAGTGGGTTGCCATTTCCTTCTCCAAGTCATGTCCAATTCTTTGTGACCTCATGGACTGTGCATGTCAGGCTCCTCTGTCCATGGAAATTTCTAGTCAAGAATATTGGAGTGGGTTGCCATTTTCTCCTCCAGGGTATCTTCCCACCCAAGGATTGAACAGGCATCTCTGGCATCTCCTGCCCTGGCAGGTGGATTCTTTACCACTGGTGCAACCTAGGATAGTTTGCTATAATTGTTTGTAAATTAAAGTTAATAGTCTCTGTGTAAGACCCACAGAGTTCTACATAAGTAATGTTCTTGGGAGTATGGTGCATAGATTTTAAAAATAGGTTATCTTTGATTAAAATTACTATTCTCCTGATAATTTTAAGGTAGTAGTCATTATGCAGGGTTGAGATAGACCCTCCATCCAAAATTTGCTTTGGGCATTGAGAATGATGATGTCATACATTCAATAGGATCTAAAATGGTTTAGTATGCAAATTAGGCTTTCTGAGGAGAGCAGGAAAGCCTGCTAAATAGGTCCAAAAATGACTCTGAGATCAGGAGTAACAACAAGGTTGGAATTTTATGGTGGATAGAGGGTAGACCAGGGATGAGGGTTCCCCTACGTGGGTTAAGGCTTATATGGTTTTAAATTCCCATCAGTTCCCTCCTCCCCCCCCCTCAAAAAAAAGGACACCTGATTCTTTATTAGCTTGCCCTGNCATTCTAGGAATCAGCGAACTAAAATGGACTGGAATGGGTGAATTTAACTCAGATGACCATTATATCTACTACTGCGGGCAGGAATCCCTCAGAAGAAATGGAGTAGCCATCATGGTCAACAAAAGAGTCCGAAATGCAGTACTTGGATGCAATCTCAAAAATGACAGAATGATCTCTGTTCGTCTCCAAGGAAAACCATTCAATATCACAGTTATCCAAGTCTATGCCCCAACCAGTCAGACCTTACTATACCTAATAAATATTGGATTGGCTAAAAAATTCATTTGAGTCTTTGTAAGATGGCTTGGAATAACCTGAACTAACTTTTTGACCAACCCAATAATTAAGCAATTGATTTAAAGAAACACTTGCTCTAGTCATCAAGCTTTGTTTGTAAATCCTATCTTGTCAGGACCACTTCTTTAAAGATGAGTGATTCAGGCTTCTAGGATGCTTGTGATCCTCAAACGGAGATAGTTCCTTTCCCTAACTTTCTTTATGAACAAAAACTAACCAACAAAACAAATGATAGAGCAGATATGAACTCACTTCCCGCAAAGGGTTTCTCTACCCCAGATCTCTTCACAAAGGCTATGACTGCTCAAGCGTCTCTGTACCTGCACGATGTGCTGTCAGTGCTCTATGACAATGAGACAATGGTGGTAAATTGGAGATCTATGGGGAAGCACACAGCAGAGCAAACTGGCTGCTTCTGAATGACCATCAGCAGGATTTGCTTCCTTTTATCTCATTCGTCTGTGCAACAGAGGGCTTGAAGTGCCTCAGGAAGTTCCTTTATCCTGGGCAGAAGGGGTTTGTGAGTCTTGATTTCAATGCCCTTTTATACTATCACTGTCAAAGGAGATGCTGTGCAAAGAGTGAATCTGTAACAGAAATGGTTGTCATGGCAGCCTTAAAGAGCCAGCACCAAGAATATTAGCAAACAATTTAGTAGGTCAAGCACATGAATAGTCTGGGCCTGTTGCCATATAACATCCATCTGGGTGGGAAAATACTGCAGCCGGATCAGAGGACAGAGGTGGAGGGGACAATGGCATGCTTCCTGGTGTCAGTGGGACCTTTTCAGTTTGCTAAAAAAACCTGATAATCACCATACCTGATACAAAGTCATTTTTCTCTAAGGACCTGTTAGGAGCTTCATAGGAAGTCCAGAGGGATTATATTTCTGGGTTCTGTTACAGTTTTTACCACAAGTTGTACCAAAGTGTTCCCTGTTGAATGTGTACACATCTCACTTGAGATGTGTAATTTCAGCCCATTTTAGTTTAGAAAGTCCATTCAAATCTCCCTTGTCGATAGTAGCTTGTTTATGTAGAATGATTCTTGATCACAGTTTTTATTATTGTCCTAGTGGGATAATAATTATAAAATGTTTTATACTATAAAAGTTGAATTCTGTTTTCTAGCTTCTGTGTCTCTTTCAAACTTAAACCGGTTTTTTTGCTGGGGATGGTGGGAGATAAAAAGTACATTCTTGCTTTTGCTTTCCAGCATAGGCCTTTGAAAAACAGCATAAACTATATAGCATGTTTATATTGCTGTTTTCTGCATGTTTCCAGGGGTGTGTGTGTATGTATGTCATTTTCTCTCATTTAGATATTGCTATTCTGTAACTGTTGGATGATGAATGAATTGGATTGCTGGAAACACTGCATCAAGCTCATGGGTAGACTATAAACTTAAAGAGAGCTCAGGCTCTCTGTTTTGTCACCAGGTCTCAGGGCTTAGTGTACTACTCAGTTTAACATAGCGCTCAGAAAATATTTGTTGAAAGAATAAATAAGCTAATGTTATAGAACTGCTTTTCCTTGCAATCATACACCAGAATTCCATGTGTTGGTTGTTATTCTTTTGCTTTTTAAACCTGTCTTTTACCCCTATTTTTATTTTATTTTTGTACTTACAAATAATGGGCAATGTAAATGTGTATGGGTAGACATGACAGGCTCTTATTATTTCTTCAGCTGCTCTTATCTCCATTCCTGCTCTCTGTGTGCCATGCTTACATCACAAAACATTGATCAATATTCACATCTGATTTGTACAGTCATTTGGCAATGACAATTTAGTGTCCCTCTGTTTTCATAGGAATGACTATGGAGAGCAGTACTTTTTTCTCATTTATCTTAATCTATAATATGCCCTGGGACAAACAGTTGCAAGTTATTTTACACAGGATAACCATCATTTCAGTTCAGTTGCTCAGTCACGTCCAACTCTTTGTGACTCCATGGACTGCAGCACACCAGGCTTCCCTGTACATCACCAGCTCCTGGAGCCTACTCAAACTCATGTCCATAGAGTCAGTGATGTCATCCAGCCATCTCATCATCTGCCATCCCTTTCTCCATCTGCTGGGATATTTCCCAGCATCAGGATCTTTTCCAGTGAGTCATTTTTTGCCTCATATGGCCAGAGTATTGGAGCTTAAGCTTCAGCATCAGTCCTTCCAAAGAATATTCAGGACTGATTTTCTTTAGGAATGACTTGGTTGGATCTCCTTGTAGTCCAAGGGACTCAAAAGAGTCTTCTCCAACATCACAGTTCAAAAGCATCTATTCTTCGGTGCTCAGTTTTCTTTATAGTCCAACACTCTGTGAGATGTTGTCACAGCATCCATATGTGACTACTGGAAAAGTCATAGCTTTGTCTAGATGGACCTTTGTCAGCAAAGCAATGTCTCTGCTTTTTAATATGCTGTCTAGGTTGGTCATAGCTTTTCTTCCAAAGGGCAAGTATCTTTTAATTTCAGGGCTGCAGCCACCATCTGCAGTGATTTTGGAGCCCAAGAAAATAAAGTCTGTCACTGTTTCCATTGTCCCCATCTACTTGCCATGAACTGATGGGACCAGATGCCATGATCTTAGTTTTTTGAATGGTGAGCTTTAAGCCAACTTTCACTTTCATCAAGAGGCTCTTTAGTTCTTCTTTGCTTTCTGCCATAAGGGTAGTGTCATTTCCGTATCTGAGGTTATTGATATTTTACCTAGCAATCTTAATTTGAGCTTGTGCTTCATCCAGCCAGGCATTTTGCATGATGTATTCTGCATATAAGTGAAATAAGCAGGGTAACAATATACAGCCTTGACGTATACCTTTCCTGATTTGGAGCCAGTCTTGATCTGCATACAGATTTCTCAGGGGGCAGCTAAGGTGGTCTGGTATTCCCACCTCTAAGAATTTTCCACAGTTTGTTGTGATCCACACACTAAAAGGTTTGGAATAGTTAATAAAGCAGAAATAGATGCATTTCTGGAACTTTCTTGTTTTTTCAATGATCCAACGAATGTTGGCAATTTGATCTCTGATTCCTCTGCCTTTTCTAAATCTGGCTTGAACATATGGAAGTTCACAGTTCACATATTGTTGAAGCCTCACTTGGAGAATTTTGAGCATTACTTTGCTAGCATGTGAGATGAGTGCAATTTTGTGGTAGTTTTAACATTCTTTGACATTGTCTTTCTTTGGGATTGGAATGAAAACTGCCCTTTTCCAATCCTATGGCCGTTGTTGAGTTTTCCAAATTTGCTGCCGTACTGAGTGCAGTCCTTTCACACCATCATCTTTTAGGATTTGAAATAGCTCAACTGGAATTCCATCTCCTCCACTAGCTTTGTTCGTAGTGATGCTTTCTAAGTCCCACTTGACTTTGCATTCCAGGATGTCTGGCTCTAGGTGAGTGATCACACCATCGTGGTTATCTGGGTCAAGAAGATCTTTTTTGTATAGTTCTTCTGTGTATTCTTGCCACCTCTTCTTATATCTTCTGCTTCTGTTAGGTCCATACCATTTCTTTCCTTTATTGTGCCCATCTTTGCATGACAATTTCCCTTGGTATCTCTAATTTTCATGAAAAGATCTTTAGTCTTTCCCATTGTATTGTTTTCCTCTATTTCTTTGCACTGATCACTGAGGAAGGCTTTCTTATCTCTCCTTGCTATTCTTTGGAACTCTGCATTCAAATGGGTGTATCTTTCCTTTTCTGCTTTGCCTTTATCTTCTCTTCTTTTCTCAGTTATTTGTATGGTCTTCTCAGAGAACCATTTTCCTTTTTTGCAATTCTTTTTTGCAGCATGGTCTTGATCCTTTCCTCCTGTACGATGTAATGAACTGCCATCCATAGTTCATCAGGCCCTCTTGTCTATCAGATCTAATCCCTTGAATCTATTTCTCATTTCCACTGTATAATTATAAGGGATTTGATTTAGGTCATACCTGAATGGTCTAGTGGTTTTCCCTACTTTCTTCAATTTAAGTCTGAATTTTGCAATGAGGAGTTCATGGTCTGAGCCACAGATAGCTCCAAGTCTTGTTTTTGCTGACTGTATAGAGCTTCTCCATTCTTGGCTGCAAAGAATATAATCATTCTGATTTCTGTACAGACCATCTGGTGATGTCCATGTGTAGAGTCTTCTCTTGTGTTGTTGGAAGAGGGTGTGTGCTATGACCAGTGCGTTCTCTTGGCAAAACTTTATTAGCCTTTGCCCTGCTTCATTATACACTCCAAGGATAAATTTGTCTGTTACTGCAGTTATCTCTTAACTTGCTACTTTTGCATTGCAGTCCCCTATGATAAAAGGACATCTTTTTTTATAGGGGTGTTAGTTCTATAAGGCCTTGTAGATCTTAATAGTACCATTCAACTTCAGCTTCTTCAGCATTATTGGTTGGGGCATAGACTTGGATTACTGTGATATTGCATGGTTTGCCTTGGAAATGAACAGAGATCATTCTGTTATTTTTGAGATTCCAAGTACTGCATTTCAGACTCTTGTTGACGAAGATGGCTACTCCATTTCTTCTAAGGGATTCTTGCCAACAGTAGTAGATATAATGGTCTACTGAATTTTAGTCACTCATTTCAGTCCATTTTTTTCCACTGATTCCTAAAATGTTGATATTTACTCTTGCCATCATCTTTGTGACCACTTCCAATCTACCTTGATTCATGGACCTAACATTCCAGGTTCCTATGCAATATTCTCCTTTACAGCATCAGAATTTTCTTCCATCACCCATCACATCCACAACTGGGTGTTGTTTTTGCTTTAACTGTCTCTCTATTCTTTCTGGATTGTTTCTCCATTCTTCTCTAGTAGCATATTGGGCACTTACTGACCTGGGGATTTCATCTTTCAGTGTCATATCTTCTTGCCTTTTCTTACTGTTCATGGGGTTCTCAAGGCAAGAATATTGAAGTGGTTCGCCATTCCCTTTGCCAGTGGACCACATTTTGTCAGAACTCTCCTCATGACCCGTCTGTCTTGGGTGGCCCTACATGGCATGGCTCATGGTTTCATTGAGTTAGACAAGGCTGTGGTCCATGTGATCAGTTTGATTATTTTTCTATGATTGTGGTTTTCATTCTGTCTGTTCTCTGATGGGTAATGATAAGAGGCTTGTGGAATCTTCCTAATGGGTGACACTGATTTTGGAGAAACTGGGTCTTGTTTCTTGGAGAAACTGACCTTGATGGTCAGGGCCATGTTCAGTAAATCTTTAATCCAATTTTTTTGTGGATGGGTTGGGCTGTGTTCCCTCCCTGTTGTTTGACCTGAGACCAAACTATGGTGGAAGTAATGAAGATAATGGCAACCTCTGTCAAAAAATCCCATGCATGCACTGCTGCACTCAGTGCCCTTGATCCTGCAGCAGGCCACCATTATCCCATGCCTCCGCCGGAGACTCCTGGACACTCACAGACAAGTCTGGGTCAGTCTCTTGTGGGGTCACTGATCCTTTCTCCTAGGTCCTGGTGCCCACAGGGTTTTGTTTGTGCCCTCTGAGAGTCTGTTTCCCCAGTCCTGTATAAGTTCTGTAATCAAATCCCACTGGCCTCCAAAGTCAAATTCCCTGGGGATTCTCAGTCTCTTTGCCAGATCCCCAGGTTGGGAAATCTGTTGTGGGTCCTAGAACTTCCTTAACAGTGTGAGAACTTATTTGGTATAATTGTTCTGCAGTTTGTGGGTCTTCTGCTCAGTGGCTCTATGGTGAGGTTAATGGCAACCTCCTCCACGAGGGCTTATGCCACATGCTGTGTGACCCAGGTCTGCTGCATCCAGGCCCCCAGCCCCTGTGGCAGGCCACTGAGGACCAGTACCTCCACAGGAGATACTCAAACACTCAAAGGCAGGTCTGGCTCAGTCTCTGTGAGGACTCTGGGTCCTGGTGCTCACAAGGTTTTGTTTGAGCCCTTTGAGCATCTCTGGCAGGTTTGGGGTTTGATTCTAAATGTCAGTTTACCCCTCCTACCATCTTACTGGGGCTTCTCTTTTGCTCTTAAATGTGCAGTATCTTTTTTTTTGGTGGGATCCAACATTCTCCTGTTGATGGTTCTTCAGCAGTGAGTTGTAATTTTGGAGTTCTCACAGGAGAAGATCATAACAACCATACTTTTGCCTTTTAAAGCTAGAAGTCTAATGTTTACACTATGATTAAGCTTCTTACTTATTTAGTTTCTGATTGTCTACTAGCTTAGAGATTTCACATTAATTGATGTCTAATTTGCCTTAAATTGAGAGTGCTATTTGACCTTAGTTTCCTTTCTCACTAACACAGTTATTCTGTTCATCCTATCACTACGCACAAGCTTTGTGGGCCACCCAAGGCCATTTTTGGATTTTTCTGGAGAACTAAGAATGAATGCAATCAGAAAAATTTCCCCTTTTTCTTCCTGGAAAAAAATCTGGGACAGATGTTCAATACTCAGTACCACTGATGGGAAGTATGTAACATGTGTATGGGAATTTTTATGTAGGCTATAACAAAATAGGAAGTGGTCAGTAGTATGGTTAAGAAAAAAACAAACAAACACCAAACTGTATGCCCTGACTGTGTGTGTTAGTCAATCAGTTGTGTCCAAATCTTTACAACTCCATTAGTCACTCAGTTGTGTCCAAATCTTTACAACTCCAATGGACTATAGTCTACCAGGCTCCTCTTTCCATGGAATTCTCCAGGCAAGAATACTGGAGCGGGTTGCCATTTCCTTCTCCAGGGGATCTTCCCGACCCAAGGATTGAACCTGGGTCTTCTGCATTGCACACAGATTTTTTACCATATCAGCCACCAGGGAAGCCCAAAGGTTATCAAATTTTGTCTTTGTAAAAACTGTACCAACAAAGTTAAATGCATTTTTGAGCCATATTTGGATTATAGGTTACCTTTTCATTAACTGATCTCAAGACTCCTTGTTGAGTTCTTTAGCCCTTGCAGTACCTTTTGTTTGATATTGGCATTAAGAAAGATGCATGGAGGAACACTCTACTTTTATAGTCATTTTACTTCAGTTAGAGACTTGGTTGTCTTTGTTAACTGTGAACTTGAACTATTGTTCCCACATAGCCATGAAGCCCATGGCTTTTGATTCTTCTGCAGTCTACTTACTGCTTCATTATCATATACCAACTATCCGATCATCCCTCTTCACTCATGGAAAACTTTGACACCCAATTCATATGTTTACTCCCTGCCCTAAAGACTTGTGGACTTTGCATGTCTTCAACAAACATGTTGGGAAACTGGCTTTTAAAAAAATATTCTGGTCTCTTAGGCCCCTGACTTCTTCATCTTTAGGCATCATTACTTCCATGCATTTTATCCACTCATTCCCATGGTGATACTCTGAGCTTTCTCATTATTTGGAAATAGTACCCCTTTAAAGTACTAAATTCAAAGAGTCTACTGTCTGACACAGTTTCCTAACCTTCAGATAGATAGTTTAAAAAGTTACTGCTGATCCTCCTCATTTAGCTATTCAATCCTTTGGTCCATCTACTTTTTCTCTAACAGCCTCCTCTCCTCACCCCTACTTTATTTCTTCTTCAGATTAAACTTCAAGTTACCATTACCTTCATGACTCTCTTAGCAATATTTTCTACTCTATTACCTGTTCTGCTATTGAACTTGTGCAGGAAAGACATCTTGATTAATCTAATAATCTTGCCTTTCCATTTGAAGTGCTTAACTTAGCTGAAGAATTTATAAAATAGTAGTTTTGTTCAACATAAATTTATGTCTTCAGCTTCCACTGTGCATTTAAAACTGCTTCTCAGTCCTTCCATTTTTTTAAACCCTCTCTCTCTTATGTAAATATCTCTCAGAAGACCTAATTTACTAATTTTTCTCTCCCACATAGCCTCACCTCTGCTTCCTGCTGATTGCTTTCTATAAGCAATTGAACATGCTCTTGTTACTATGCAAATAAATAAAACATAGAGTAAAAAACAAACACAAAAACAAAACAGAACTCTGGATCACAGTCTCTTTAGATAGTATAGTTCCTTCTTTCATTCACAAATTTCCTTCTTTCATTCACTACTGTAATTTTTTCTGCTCCTGTGTCATCCAATCTTCTCTCAGCACTTTGTTCTTACTACAGTTGCCAAGGTTATCATTGTTGATAAATATCAAACGTTTTGAGCCCGTATCTTCCTGAACCTTTTAGACACATTTGACTCTCTGTTCTTAAAGAATATTTCTTTTGCTTTGTTGACACCAACTCTCTTGGGTTTTCTCTTACTATCATGGCTGCTAACCTTTATGCTAGCTTTAGTATTACACTCTATATGGTCTTATTTCTCTACAACTGTATGGAATCTGTATTTTACACATTTGCTCTATACTTTCTATGGCACTTGAGCTAGACAGCTCTATTTGGAGGTCCCTGAGGCACTGAAATCTGAATATTCCCCAAACTGAACTCATTACCTCTCTTCTTAATTCTGTTCTTGTCCTACTTTTCCCTTTCCCTGTGAATGGCACATCCTTCATCCAGTTTCCCAATCTATAAACTTCATGTTTCCCTCCATCATTCTTCACGCAGAGAAGAATCCCACCAAGTTTACTACTCAGCATTCATGATTAAATTGATTCACAGTTTTGTAAAAAAGTTTACCAAAGAGACAGGGGCAATAAAAGTATGTTATAGGAAAATCTAACTTATATTTTAGTTCAAAGGGAACTGACATTAAGTTGATAGAGTGTCTGACAGTCATCCAGTTGTGGACAGTGAGTGGTGACGGGGTGAAGAAGCTCTTAGGGGAGCAGTTCAGTTCAGTTCAGTCGCTCAATCGTGTCCGACTCTTTGTGACCCCATGAATCGCAGCACGCCAGGCCTCCCTGTTCATCACCATCTCTCGGAGTTCACTCAGACTCACATCCATCGAGTCAGTGATGCCATCCAGCCATCTCATTCTCGGTCGTCCCCTTTTCCTCCTGCCCCCAATCCCTCCCAGCATCAAAGTCTTTTCCAATGAGTCAACTCTTCGCATGAGGTGGCCAAAGTACTGGAGTTTCAGCTTTAGCATCATTCCTTCCAAAGAAATTCCAGGGTTGATCTCCTTTAGAATGGACTGGTTGGATCTCCTTGCAGTCTCCTCTCTTCTTTTCACAGCTATTTGTAAGGCCTCCCCAGACAGCCATTTTGCTTTTTTGCATTTCTTTTCCATGGGAATGGTCTTGATCCCTGTCTCCCGTACAATGTCACGAACCTCATTCCATAGTTCTTCAGGCACTCTATCTATCAGATCTAGGCCCTTAAATCTATTCCTCACTTCCACTGTATAATCATAAGGGATTTGATTTAGGTCATACCTGAATGGTCTAGTGGTTTTCCCTACTTTCTTCAATTTGAGTCTGAATTTGGCAATAAGGAGTTCATGATCTGAGCCACAGTCAGCTCCTGGTCTTGTTTTTGTTGACTGTATAGAGCTTCTCCATCTTTGGCTGCACAGAATATAATCAATCTGATTTCGGTGTTGACCATCTGGTGATGTCCACGTGTAGCAGGAACATCAAATAAAAAAAAATCTTGGAGTCTAGTAGGGGTGAGGCACAATTAAAAAAACACAGAAAAATAAGTATATATAAATTATCAGGGTAAGGGAGAGAGTGGAATAAGAAATGAAGCTGATATGGAAAGTCAAGGCTAGTTTGTAGGAGCTTCACATCTTCTATCAAGAATTTTGAACTTTAAGAACAAAGGAAAGTTGAGTTCTAAGCAAGAGGGNAAAAAATCTTGGAGTCTAGTAGGGGTGAGGCACAATTAAAAAAACACAGAAAAATAAGTATATATAAATTATCAGGGTAAAGGAGAGAGTGGAATAAGAAATGAAGCTGATATGGAAAGTCAAGGCTAGTTTGTAGGAGCTTCACATCTTCTATCAAGAATTTTGAACTTTAAGAACAAAGGAAAGTTGAGTTCTAAGCAGGAGGGTAACATGACCTGGTGATATTTAATTTAGTAACAATAGGGACTTGTTGGTTTCATAGCATGATTTTCATACACACACACAGACACATATATGAATCATTGTTCAGTCACTCAGTCGTGTCCAACTCTGTGACCCCATGGACTGCAGCATTCCAGGCTTCCCTATCTTTCACTATCTCCTGGAGTTTGCTCAAATTCACATCCATTGAGTTGCTGATGCCATTCAACCATCTTATTCTCTGTTGCCCCCTTCTCCATCTGCCCTCAATCTTTCCCAGCATCAGGGTCTTTTCCAATGAGTTGCCTCTTCATATCAGGGAGCCAAAGTATTGGAACTTCAGCATCTGTTCTTCCAATAAATATTCAGGGTTGATTTCTTTTGGATTGATTGGTTTGATCTCCTTGTGGTCTATATGAATCTGTACACATATATGTATTTATATAGAGATAATCTTCCTATATATTCTGCTAACTTGTCCTAAATAGCTTGTTTGCCTCACCAAAGAAAAGACCCTTGATGGAAAACATGTTTCTAATAATCCAAGAAGTTATTTCTGGAAAAGATAATTTTGATTTATGCTATAAGACACATTCTGAAAGTTATTATCTATGCCTATATTTTCCACATAGATTTGGTAGATTTCTTTCCACAGGACCAATTTTTTTTTTTTTTCCAACTCACACAATGTGGTGCAAGTAGGTGGCTATTTTAAGGTCTGTTCACCTCTAATTGAGAGATGATAAGAAAAATACTGTTTGTGGTTTTGGGATTTTATTCTGATTTGACAAATAATGAGTAGTTTTCTTTGATAGCACTTTTTAAGATGCAGCTGGATCAAAAATCAACCACAAAGAGAGTTCAATTTTATTTATCATTAATTTTGACATGTTTCCACAGATGTTTTCTGGAAATCATTGTAACCTGCTTAATTTGTCTCTGTATAATAGGAAGCAGATAGCCTCAATTAACGTACTGATAGCAAGTTTTTAAATGAGTTTCAGTAGGTTTACTCATTATTGTGATACAGTACACTGAATCCTAGAAGTTGGGATTTAAGCATTATTGGAACATAAAACCTGAGCCATTGCAGAATTGCTTTTCTATGGCATATTTGTTGTTTACTAGTAACTTCTCTCTGTGCGTATATGTAAGCAGGGAAGACATTGAAACCACATGGAAATGAATCCATAGAACTGTGAAGTTTGCAGACTTGCTAATAAGTCCATGCAAGCCACAGATAAATGGAGAACTGGTTGTGGTAACCCATTGGTGACTACAGAATTACAATTCATTTTAAAGATGTGGCTGATACCAAGAACCAAAGCAGACTGTAGCCTCACTTCATGATGAATATATGGATATTTTATACAAAGAGTTCTTTTGTATACTCTTTACTGTGAGGAAGAGATAAAATACTTCATCCTTGGAACCTGGATTAACTCCTTTAGGAGGCAGTTTAAGTATAGCAGTAGGGTTTTTGGAAAGATATTAACAAGTTTCTTTTGTCCTGAACAGGGAGCAATAAAAACACCCACTGTCTATACATTACCAAGAAAATAGTATATTCTCTGGCTTGGTATCTAAGTCTTCTAAACAAGAAGATTTAAGACCTGTGGGATATTCTAAATATTGTAGGTACTTTGATAGCAATGGCCTTTTTTTGTTGGAACAGGAATACAGAAACCACGGTCAGATCATCAGGCTTTCTCCTGTGAAAGTTTACAGCCAATTTTTCTTCTGTTTCTATTAGGGGCATTTATTGTTATAGCTGTAATGTGCCAGATGAAGCAAAGACCAGAGTATCTTGCAACTGACTGTTAGAGAACTTCTCTTCCACAGAAAGGTGCTTCCTTGTTGCCAATTTTATGATAACATAAAGTTTCATGACATTTATGGAAGTGTGTGTCATGAAGCAGATGGCTTGTTAGCCTGTTTTAGTAATCTCATTCATATCCATACAATATTAAAACTTTTCCAAGTTCATGAATTATAAAAGAACACTAGATGCTATGTGGTCCAAAGAGTCCTTTAATTATTAAAATTAGATATGCCAAAGGATTCAAACCTGAGTGGAAATTAAAGATGAGCTTTGAATCAAGATAAGGATCCTGAATTTGATTCATGCAAAATTACTTCTCTTCAGGAGGTACTGAATTTCTACTAGTATTACAAGTACTAATTCAACTTTATCTCTTATTATTTCCTGACTGAAAACCTTTGTGAGAGCTAAACTTGTATTACAAGGACTGTTCACTTCCCCAGGAGCATGAAATGCACTCTATTAATTTAGTGCTTTTGCACATGCTGCCTTTATGTCTGAAAATTTTTTCCTTAGCTTTCTCACATGCAACTTTGAAAAATCTACCTAAATGTCAAGGCCTATTTCAAACAAAACTTCCTCTAAGAATGTTTCCATGGGGACTTCCTTAACAGTCCAGTGACTCTGTTTCCGCTGCAGGGCACATGGGTTCCATTCATGGCTGGGAAACTAAGATCCCACATGCTGCAGGATGTGACTAAAAAATGAATGAATAAAGAATGTTTCCGTAATCCCTGCAGTCATGTGTGATTCCTCTCTCCTCTGAATCCCATTACATTCCTCTGTATTATTTTATATCTTGTCCAATATTATGTTCATGCATTGTTTGTCCTGTGTCATCCATTAGACAACCCTTCTAAATCTGATGACTAAAGGAATATCTTAGAAGTAGTAGGTGCTTAATGGATATTTATTGAATTTTATTTTTTTAAATATTCTCATAAAATATTATAAAATATTCTTTTAATAGATATTATTTTTCTTATTTAAGTGTGAAAATCATATGATCTTTTTACATTGACTCTCAGGAAGTTGTGATCTGACTTCTGTTCATTTACAATACCTTCTCTTAGGCTTTGCTGATAGAATTTTTCTCTTCCTTCTCCATTAGCACCTGGCTCTGGCTTTGTATTCCAGTTTCTGTGGTTATAGATTTTATTACAGCTTCTAGCTATATCAGATTCTCAGTAATTCACTTACAAGACATTTATTGTCTTTTACATAGTAGACATTTAGGCTAGACACTAAAGATATGAAAATTAATAAGACAGTTTATGTAGTCCACAGCCTAATAAAAGTGTAGTTGAAGTACTAAAACAATTAAAATAAAGTAAATAAAAACAAAAGCATAGCTTTCAGTTCTTTATTCTTTCCCAATGGTGGTAAGAGAAAATCATATTTGCCTTATGAAAAACTAATGCTTTTTCTTGCTTGTTCGTAAGAGTTCTCTGCAATACTAGAAAGCTCCTTTCCCCTCTTCCTCAGTAATCTTTTTTTGAAGAAAATATTAGTAGTTACAGGCTTCTCTTCATCCAGAGAGGATGCTAAAGAGAATCCAGATCACTGAAAGCCTATTAATCTCTTTGGTTTTGTGAAATCTTTTACTGCCTTTAGTAGAGTGAATACATTATTTAAATCTATTTCCAGGGTGATCTTGGAATTAGGTAATAGGGCAATAATCAGATTGCCAGAAAATGTTGCTTTAGTATCAACCTCAAAAAACAAGCCAATTACACTTAAAAATGGGCACCCCAATCTTGAATTTTTCTTCCTTGAAGCAGTAGACTCACAGGGTGATGTTTACAGGTACATAATCAGAAGATGTAATTTTTCACTGTTTGTAATTTTTCTTATTACAAACACCTACTTTTCAAATTTTGTTAAACTATTTCTTAAATAGTTTAACACATAGTTTTATATCCCGATTAGTGTTGTGGAAAGAACATTAAATTAACAAATGAAACATCTGAGTTCAAATTCTAACACAGGGTACTCGGTGTCACCAAATTGTTGCTGGCGTGGGACCTCTCTCAACCCTTATCTACAAAACGCAAAGATTGGACTTGTCTCTAAGATCTTTTTCAGCTCCCTAATTTTATATTATTGCAGGTTTTATTTAAGATATCCTGTGAGCAAAATTAATTAAAATAAAGATTATTTTATTTAGATAATTTATTTTGCATTCTTTTCCCCGTTCAGTTAAAATGGAATCTTAACTTCATTAATTTGCTACATTAAAAAAAAAAAAGTATTCTGAGTATAAATTCATAAGTGTTCTGTTTCTACAAACATTAGGACTCTAAAAAAGAAAAAAGCTATGTTTGATCTCTGCATCTTGGCAGATAGTAATTGGACTGATCACTTTGAAAATTCACTGTTGGGCAATTAGCAAGAGCCAGTGCATTTAAAATATGCATTCTGGGTGACTAATGTTATGTAAAATTATGTACAAAAAGTCACATAATTATAATCAGATCCCCATTTGTTTGTAAAAAGGTGATTTTTTCCAATTAAAAGCAATAAAGATGAAGTATAGGTTTTTTTCTTCTAACTTAAGCCTTTACTAAAACCAAGAAACAAACAGACAACAAAAGCAGTGTTGTACATACCTATAGGGTACTTAACGGTTCATCATGAGTCCTTCTCCTGTCCATCACGATCAAACCTCCTCTACACATCAGAATTGAGGCTACTTCCTAGGTATTCTTTCTTAATTAGAAGCTTTGAAGATTATTGTGGTATATTTATGAAATTTTTTTTTAAAAAAGTTCTCTCTGAAATGTGCCTGGGATAAGCACATCATTCTTTACTATAAAATCCAGAGGTTGTGCAGTTCCCTTCACATCCTGACCTCTCTGTGTCAAACCAATTACCAGCCAATTTTGGGCTTCCCTGGTGGCTCAGAGGTTAAAGCGTCTGCCTCCAGTGCAGGAGACCCGGGTTCGATCCCTGGGTCGGGAAGATCCCCTGGAGAAGGAAATGGCAATCCACTCCAGTATTCTTGCCTGGAGAATCCCACGGACTGAGAATCCTAGTAGGTTACAGTCCACAGGGTCGCAAAGAGTCGGACACGACTGAGCGACTTCACCTCACCTCACCTCACCTTTCAATAATGAGCAATCATATAATCACAAGATTGGAAGAGACCTTGAGAAGGCATATGGTTCACCCTCCTATCCCAATTTGGCCTGCACAGAAATCATTTTGGAAAGTAATTCTCTACCCTTTTCTTTCACATTTAAAAGTGAAGGAGCCACAGTTTCTGAGCTCTAGCTAACCACTATAGTAACCGGCTTGATGGCACACCTTTTATTGCCTTTCTTTTCTTCCCTATCTCATTCCTCACTCCGATGACATTTCTTGGGATCAGCTCCCAAATGAATTGCTCGCACTCAAATCCTAATCTCAGAGTCTACTTTAGGGGAACTCAATTAAGACACTCTAATTATAGGCCTTAATGAAAAAGAAGTCATCAATTACATAAAGCAGTAGATTGATTACATAAATGTTAACTTAAACTGCATCTTCTGATATGTATATTGTTACTAAAGACCAGGTGCCAAAATGTCCTTCACATAAAATAGCTTTTTTGTATTAGTCATTATGCTGTTTCTAAATCCTGTTTCTAAATCTGCTTAGCTTTAATTTTCATCATGATAATAGAAGTCTCCAAATCAATAATCATACATTTTTATCCACAATTCAGGTATTTCACTCAGGAATAGCTAGAAACAAATGTTTATAATATTGAGGGGATGTGGAAAAGCTTTTTAGGGAATACTTCAGCATATCTGTCAAAAAGAGTTGGGAGTCTCATCCTATTCTTATATTTCACAGATGTAGATAAATATGGGATGGAAAAAGTCACCTTGGCTAAATCTGTTAGAGCTGTATTTTAAGTAATGTGTAAAAATCAGATTTTAGCTTAGTTGATTAGAATTAATATAGATCAAGCACTGCTGATAGCTCAAAATGTCAATTAGAACAATTTGAATATGTAGCCTGGCTGGGGGCCACACAAACTAGAATTTTACTCACTCTTCACTCTGTACTTCAAGAGTTATAAAGAAAATGTTAAAGGCTACATGGAGGCAATACAGTAGGTCATAATAAATTATATTCTGTCCCCAACTCCTGAAAATAGGAGGGTGAATCTTAGGGACAAGCATATAAAAACACTACATCTATAAATTTTCCCTTCAGTCTCTTTTTCTGTTTCATAATTTATGGAGATAATAGATGGGTAAACAAGCTTAAGTTTCCTCATTTTTATTCCTCCTTTTCAAATGGTATGATATACTAAGGTATACCACAGTTTGAGTGGTAGCCTTTAACTCTGGCAGCTCAATTTTCACCTGGGTAAAGACAAAGCAAGCCTTTGAAGGCTACTCTCCGTAATCCATTTGTAGGCATACAGGCTCACTCGGTCATGTCCAATTCTGTGACCCAAGAACTGTAGCCCTTCAGGCTTCTCTGTCCATGGGATTTTCCAGGCAAGAATACTAGATGGGTTGCCATGTCCTCCTCCAGGGATCTTCCTGGCCTGGGTATCAAACCCACATCTCCTGCATCCATAGGCAGATTCTTTACCAGTGAGCCACCTGGGAAGCCCTTGTCGGCAAGAAATTGGGAAGCTTATGGTATCTAGAGGCTTATGATATCCTGTACCTGCCATTCCCCTTTTTGATCTTCGTATCTTAAACCTACTGTATAATACAGCCTTCCTTTCATATCCTCACTGTGAACACCAGTCAGTTGGACTTAGTTTTCTGAGTATGTTCTTCTCCACCAGGAAAAGCTATCTGTTCTTTATTCAATTGATCTAATTATAGTAGATATTTTATCCATCTCTTCACCACCCCATTGGCGAAGGGTAATTCTCATCTTGAGGCTATGGAGATGACCAAATGCACAATATCTAATCCTGGAAAGGAAACTTCGACAGAAGTGTACTGATGATGCATACTCACAGCTTGCGGCAGGAAGACACTGAATGCAGTCAAGGTCCACCTAGGTTATACTTGGGAGTAGGGTGAACAAACATGGGGTTGGGAGACAGGTTTTGTTGTAACAAGAGGGTGTGGTAACCCCTGGTTCTTGTGAGAGGATACTATTGCTTTGCTTGAATCATTTTGGGGACTAGCAGAGAAGTGAACCCCAGTAGGCTGAGCACTGGAAGAAGTAGAGCTGGCCTGGCCGAGAGGGAAACTAGCCTGGTGAGATCTTTTCTTCCCTCATCCGTGAGGGCATATCTGGTGAGAGTAGGGGAACTTACAATTAGATCTTCAGGGCCCTGTGAGTTTTAAAGATGTCAAGACAGCACAGGACATATTTGTTCTTGTAATAAATTAACTTTATTTGGAGTTTTGGGGCTAGTTTGGTGTTGTCCATAATATCCTGGTCCTAGTCTGATCTCTGATGGAGAAGGCAATGGCAACACACTCCAGTACTCTTGCCTGGAAAATCCCATGGATGGAGGAGCCTGGTAGGCTGCAGTCCATGGGGTTGCGAAGTCAGGCACGACTGAACAACTTCACTTTCACTTTTCACTTTCATACATTGGAGAAGGAGGTGGCAACCCACTCCAGTATTCTTGCCTGGAGAATCCCAGAGACCGGGGAGCCTGGTGGGCTGCCGTCTATGGGGTCGCACAGAGTCGGACACGACTGAAGCGACTTAGCAGCAGCAGCAGCAGCAATCTGATCTCTGAATAGGATTATCCTTGTTATATGAAGAACTGTCTACGGACTTGGACTAAACTTGGAATATCAGTTTAGTCTACTTGATGTTGATGATGATTACCATCAGTTTGGACTAGAATTGGATTCACCACATTTCTTATAACATTGTGGGTTTCATAAATCATGCACAGGCAGGTTGAGCCATCAAATCTAACTTTCTCCAACCTTGCACTTATCTCTCCTTCTGAACTCTCACCACACATTACAACTGTTTTGAAATCTCCTATGCCAGGTATAAGGGCTTCCCTGATGGCTCAGCAGTAAAGAATTCAGCTTCAATGCAGGAAACACGGGTTCAGTCCCTGGGTTGGGAAGATCCCCTGGAGAAAGAAATGACAATCCATTCCAGTATTAATGCCTGAGATATCCCATGAACAGGTGAGATGCTGAAGTCCATGGGGTCTCAAAAGAGTCAGACATGACTTAGCAAATAACAACAACGCCAGGTATATCAATGATCCCTAAGAAGAATTTTCAAATCACATTCTTTACACCAGTTCTGTTCAAGTTTCAGTAAAAATGAAAATGTTAATGATGATAGAATACATTATGGTGTGTGTGTATGTTGCTCCAGTCGGGTACGACTCTTTGCAACTTCAGGGACTATATAGCCTGCCAGGCCCCACTGTCCATGGGGATTCTCCCTCAAGAATTATTATGTATTCATTATTATGTACCAGTTGCTTTGCTGAGTTCTTTGTATACATGTTCTCAATTAATTCTCACAGTCATGATTTCAGAAGTAAGAAAAGTTAGGCTTATCTGTCTTAGGCAACTGTTCCATCATCAGACAGTTAATGGCAAAGTCAAAATTTGAATATGAATCTATCTTGGACTCCAAGGATTTGATGCATGTCTTAAAAATCTCATAAAAATTCAAACAATGGAATTAAACATCTCTGAAGTTCCAAATGAAGACTATGAGTTCCTGGAGTATTGGAAAACCTTGACATTTATTTAGAGACCCCTGGGCCTGACCAGGACAAGTGCCCAGCACGATAGTCTCAGATGTTCAGCCAGCATTAGACCTATGTTGCCAGCCATTATGTCATCAGATAATACCCACAGTGCAAGGCAAAAAGCAGAGATCCTTGGGGAGACAGATTTTAGTATGGGAAAGAGGCTTTTAATGCAAGAGTAACATCTTTCAGCAGGGCAACAGACCTTAAAATGAAGTTATTAGACGTATACACTATGGGGAACAATGCCATGGGTTAGAGAGTAGAAGGGGATGTTCTTATAGTAGCAATGAAATCTTCTAAGTCTTTTGGGAGACAATCCCAATGATGTATAGGGTACAATGATTGTATCTTCCTCCTTCCCTGCTTAGTTTTGTGGCTAGTGCAATTAAGAGCAGTTTGATACTCCTAATAATTGCACTTTGTATCTCACCTTCTTGCTGTATGACAATTCCAAGGGAAGAAAAGAAGACAGACTGCCACTCTGAAGGATTTATAGCTTTGGCATCCCCATCTGGGAGGGACCCTGGTACCCCACAGGGACAGAGTAATGGAAATTTTCCATGCTCAGGGTTGATTTGAGTTTGCCTATCTGGTCAGTGCCAACGTATTCTGTGGGAAGCATGTGTGAATCCCAAGATATTTTAGTTTTGTTAATCTGATCAGTGCCAGTCCATTTCTGGCTTTCCTGTCCACCTGCTGACTCCCTGGTGTTGGCTTCCTGCTGCTCTGTCCATCTGTTAAGAATTTATTTACAAAATACACTAAAATGCAAACTGCACCAGAGTGGGACTTAGCATCCCCCTGCTCAGGAAATGGCATTGCGCCAGAGCATAATTTCCAATTGTTACTAAGCCTGAGTACAAGAAATTGGAAGATGCAAGGGACTCTGACTTCCTCTTGAAATCCCTCAGGCAACATGGCAATGAAAATAATCTTTATTTCCATCCCGGGTAGGCAATGATTTTAGAGAAGTAGAGTTTAATTTCAGAGTGGTTTGTAGAGATAACACTGGATTGGTAAACAGGAACCTGTGCTTATGAGCCTAAGTCTCTTATTATCTGTTTATGTAACTTTAGTTAGAGCTTTACTTTTGGAAAAAAATTGCATGTTAATATCTGAAGTTCACTCTAGTATGCAGTCAGGGTTTTTCTTACTTTCATGTAGATACATAAATGCGTGTAAGTGAAACATATAGTTGTAACATATATGGAAGCAAATTAAAACAACTGAAGATGTTGACTGTCATACACACTGAGGGTAGGATATTTTTATGAGATACAGGTTGCCTTGGAGGTGAAGGGGGAGGGACTCTTAGATTGGTGAGGTAGGAAGTCTTCCAAAAGGACAAAAACTAGAAACAAATCCAAATAGCTCAAAAACTAACAAGAGNTGTTGACTGTCATACACACTGAGGGTAGGATATTTTTATGAGATACAGGTTGCCTTGGAGGTGAAGGGGGAGGGACTCTTAGATTGGTGAGGTAGGAAGTCTTCCAAAAGGACAAAAACTAGAAACAAATCCAAATAGCTCAAAAACTATCAAGAGAAAGAGAAATATATCTTTGGAAGTGCAAAGAAAGTAACAGTAAAAAGAATCTGCAGTTTTTCTATTTCTCTTGGTTTAAGGCTATGTGTGAAAGCGAGAGTTGGGATATTATTCATCACTGAGCATAGAACAGGTGATTGGATTAGTACCTCAACATACAAATGTTTTTATGAAACAAAGATTTAGAGGAAATGTTTCAGTTATAGTTCTAGTCAGTGAGAGAACCATGGTAGAAGGATCTTAGCAGAGCCCAGCAAGGAAGGTGGATTAAAAAGGCCTTCTATTATTTTAGCCATCACAAATAATATGAACCAAATTGGGGCTCAGTAATATATAGAATTTTCACTTTCCATGTGCCTTACACTGGCTTAATGATCATCACATATAATTTTCTATTAAATGTCTTTACTGATTGTTGATGTAAAACTTAGCAATTAGTTTGGCAAGATGTTATCTGTATGTCAGATATTTCCAAGAGGACTCAGAAATGGTAAGAGTATGGATACCAATTAGGGTAATATTATACAAATTATTAACCAGTATTTCCTAGATAGGATAAATAATATTAATGTATTTTTGGCTTTTATTAATTTATTCAGCAACCATTATGCTCTGATCCTTATGGAGCATATAGTCTAGAAGTAGAAGGAGACATTAAATAATTTTAAAGTATAAATTTAATATAATTTTAAAATAGCTTTTGACTTTTAGTTTTAGTCTTCCAGAAATATTGTGTGTCAAGTACAGAGTTCTTATGTACTAGAGTTCTTCCTCACCAGCATTTTCCCTATTAACATTTTGCTTTAGTGTGGTTCATTTGTTACAATAAAGAAACAGTACTGATACGTTGTTATTAACTAAAAGTCATCATTTAGAGTTTACTCTGTATGATTTCAGTGGTTTTTGACAAATTTATGTCATGTTTCCAGCATTATAGTATCATAAATAATAATTTCAGTTATAAAAATACCCTGTGCTTCACCTATTTACTACTTCCTCCCCATCCTCAAACCCCTGAAAGCCACCAATCTTATTTTCTCTATAATTTTTCCTTTCTCAGAATGTCATAGTTAGAATTATACAGTATAAAGATTGTTCCAATGGGCTTTTTCACTTAGCAATATGTTTTTAAGGCCCCTCTGTGTCATTTTGTGATTTGATAGTGCAACTTTTTACCACTTAATATTCCATTATATTTATTCATTCATCTATTGAGGGACATCTTGGTTGCTTTCAACATTTGGAAATTATGACTAAAGGCAATATAAATGTCCATGTGCAGATTTTTGCATGGTCATAAATTTTCAACTTGTTTTTATATATACCTAGAGACACTATTGCTAAATCATATACTAAGCATATGTTTAGCTTTGTAAGAAACTTATAAACTGTCTTCCAAAGAGGCTGTGTTATTCTATATTCATGGCAGCAATGAAACAGAATTTCTATTGCTCCACACTCTTGCTAGCATTTGTTATTGTCAGGGCTTGAATTTTGGCCATTATAATGGGTATGTAGTACTAACTGGTTATATTAATCTGCAATTCTTAAGGACTTTTGAGGTTGAACATCTTTTCATATCCTTATTTGTCATCTGTTACCTTCTTTGGTGAGATATATGTCAATATCTTTTGTCCATTTTTTTATTGAATTATTTTGTCATTGTTGAGTTTTAAGGATACTTGTATAGTGTGGATACAAGTCTTTTATTAGATATGTGTTTGCAAAGTGAGTTTCTTATAGGCAACTTATACTTGAGTGGCTTTGTTAAAGAAAAAAAAAATGGTTAGATTTAATCACTCATAGTCTCTGCCTATGATTTGTATATTTTAACCATTCGCATTTAAATTCATTATTTGTATAATAATTTTTAAATTTGTAGTCCTTTTCATTTTTTTTGGTCTTTCACTTTTTTCTGCCTTCTCTAGTTTGAACTGAAAGGCATCTTATGATTCCATTTTCTCTCCTCTCTTAATATACCTATTATACTTCTTTAAAATATATTTTAATGTTTTTCTTAAAGTTTGGCATATACATTTACTACTAATCTAAGTCTACTTTAAAATAACAGTATACTGCTTCATGGGTAGTACAGGTACCTTATATTTATTTAATTATGACTTTAAGTGGCAAGTTACAACATATTTTATACTTGGGCTTTAAAATTAGCATGGCATAGAATCCTTCATACATGTTCATATTATAGCAGAGCATAGAATATTGAATTATCAGCCTCTATTTTTTTTTTTAATATTTTCAACGTGCCTCATTCCTTTAATTAGGTGTACATTCCCTTCTGGTACATTTTTCCTTCTTTTTTTTTTAAAAATATAAATTTATTTATTTTAATTGGAGGCTAATTACTTTCAATATTGTATTGGCTTTGCCATACATCAACATGAATCCACCACGGGTGTACACGTGTTCCCCATCCTGACGCCCCCATCCTCTTCCCTCCCCATACCATCCCTCTGGATCATCCCATTGCACCAGCCCTGAGCATCCTATATCATGCATCGAACCTGGACTGGTGATTTGTTTCACATATGATATTATACATGTTTCAATGCCATTCTCCCATATTATCTCACCCTTGCCCTCTCCCACAGAGTCCAAAAGACTGTTCTATACATCTGTGTCTCTTTTGCTGTCTTGCATACAGGGTTATCGTTACCATCTTTCTAAATTCCGTATATATGCATTAGTATACTGTATTGGTGTCTTTCTTCCTGACTTACTTCACTCAGTATAATAGGCTCCATTTTCATCCACCTCATTAGAACTGATTCAAATGTATTCTTTTTAATGGCTGAATAATACTCTGTTGTATATAACAGCCTCTATTCTTTAGTGTCCTGTAATGTGGCTTTCCAGGTGGCAATAATGGTTTAAAAAAAAAAAAAAGCCCGCCTGCCAATGCAGGAAATGCAAGAGACTCCAGTTCGATTCCTGGGTCAAGAATATCTCATGGAGTAGGAAACCCACTCTAGTATTTTTGCTTAGGAAATCCTATGAACAGAGGATCCTGGTGGGCTACAGTCCATGGGGTTTCAAAGAGTCAGACATGGCTGAGTGACTGAGCACCACAGAGGTATTATTACACTGCATGTCTTTATGGTGGAGGGTGCTGAGAGACAATTCTCCATGGATTGCTCATGTTTCTTCACTGCCTGGACTTTCTGATCTGTTTGAATAGCAAGCATCCCTGGAACCTAGAAATAGTATCTTCCTCTAGAGAGCTTTAGAAGTATATTTCGCCAGAGCTATCCCAGGGTAGTAAAAATAAGGCCTGAATGCAGTAGGCATGAATGACTTAAGAGTTAATAAATTTTAATACCTATCAATTTTGAAGAAAATATATTAAATAAAATTAATATAGTTTGTGGAATTTTAGGCTGTATGGAAATGAAAAACATTCAGGCAAATCAGACTTTACGGTCTCTGCTAGCTCCTGAAGCACCTCTGAACATCAAAAACACCCATTCCTCAAGACACTTTACTTCTATCTGCTGGAAGGTTGTTGTGATATCCTGATTTTGCTGGAACAAAACACTGCCATCTGCCAGTAAATCGTTGTCATAAATAAACAAATGGATGAGGTCTGTCCTGTGAATGGGTCTGCAGGGCACAAACTGTACAACCATATGGGGCAGCCTTGAATAGAAGAAAGCTTTACTCAGAAAATTCACCCTATAGTATGGGATCCTAACCTGGAAGTCTGCACAAAGCTTCTGATCTCTTAGAACCTTCCAACTTTGTACAGACTGCTCAAACCTCAAGTGACTTTCATGAAAGGGAAATGAGGCAAGGAAAAGGAATTTGGACTTACTGAATGCCCACTTACTACCTACCAGAGATGGCACTAGACACAGATGCTTCATAATGTCTAAATTAATCCTCCCACTAACATTTTGATTTGGACTAAATTGTATGTTTTACATGGAGAAGTCAATGGCACCCCACTCCAGTGCTCTTGCCTGGAGAATCCTAGGGACAGGGGAGCCTGGTGGCTGTCTATGGAGTCGCACAGTCGGACACGACTGAAGCGACTTCGCAGCAGCAGCAGCAGCAGCAGCATATGTGTTACAAGATGAGAAAACTAAGGCTTGAGAGTACAAATTACATTTCCAGCTAATAGGAGGTAGATCCAGGAGATATAAACTCCAAATTGTCTATTCCAAAGCTTGAGACTTTGAGTGATAAAATTTTGCCATCACACTGAAATTATCATGGTATTTGTGCAGGAAGTTTGAGAGGAAACAGTTTTTTACAAGTTCATATGCCTATTCATATGTATAGAACTGTTTCTATATGTATAGAAATACACATATGTATATTTGTATAGATATACATATCTATATGTATATATATATTTGCCACGTATACAACTATACATATGTATATATGTATAAAAATAGTTCTACACATATTAATCATATACCCATGCTTCACAATCTAGAAAAAAGTACAAATTATCACCTTTTCAGTGTTGCCCAAATCTTGCATTGACTAATAGGCCAATATTTTGCTGCCTTTGCTCAACACCAGTGCATCCCTAGGAAGGACTTGTTAGAAGAAAGTATGCTTAGTAAGGATTCACAAAGTAATGAGTTACATTCCATGTACAGAGACTAGCAATTTGGAGGATGTAGGAAATTGTCTGAAATTGTGGTAGAAATCAGAATGGTAGTTTTTTTCACAATGTTGGACATGTAGCCTTAACATATTTCCCATTTTGCTTGCTGATTGTTTAAGAAGTTTGTAGGCTGTTTTGCAGAAGTTAAGTCTGTTCTGTTGCTAAGTCGTGCTTGCTTCTTTGCGACCCCACGAACTACAGCATGAGAGGCTTTCCTGTCCTTGATGTTAAATCATGGTTCTGCCATGGGATCTTCAGAAAGATATTCTTGGATTTTCTCAGATAAGAAGTTAAGGTAATAAACATGGCAGGAGTAAGGGAAGATTAAATATGTTTATCAGGGAATGTTATAGTCCTTATCTTTGTTGTCCTAAAAACAGCAGCAGAGTAATATTTTCCATGAATGAAATAATGCCATTTGCAGCAACATGGATGGACCTGGAGATTGTCATACTGAGTGAAATAAGTCAGAGAAGGAGAACTCTCATATGACATCCTTTATATGGGGAATCTAAAAAGAAATGATACAAATAAACTTACAAAACAGAAAGACTAACAGACTTAGATAATGAACTTAATGGTTTCTAGGGGGAGGGGATAGTTAGGGACTTTGGGAAGGTCCTGTACACATTGCTATAGTTAAGATGGATAGCCAACAAAGACCTATTGTATAGTGCATGGAACTCCAATCAATGTTATGTGGCAACCTGAATGGGAAGGTGCTTGGGGAAAATGAATACATGTATACGAATGACTGAGTCCCTTCACTGTTCACCTGAAACTATCACAACATTGTTAATCAGCTATACAAAATAAAAAGTTTAAAATAAAAATAATTAAAGTTTTCAGATATGACCATTAATAAACTATTGTCACAAAATTAACAGTAAAATAAATAAATAAAAGCCGTGACACCGGAACTTTTATCTTAGCAATGTCTTTCTTAAGCTGAATTGATTTACTGGTATTTCTGAACCTCCTAAGATGATTTCACTTGTGAGTAAGTCTCCATCTTCTTCCAGCCATTCTCTGCTGGTGCCACTGATGCTCTCTACCTGTATATTGAGCTTCACTCAGTTTCCGACCAACATTGATCTTGCAAAGGTACCTGTTGAGATCATTGACACCTCAGCCTCTGGGATATGGAACAAACTTGATTGCCTTTGATCTGATTTTATGTCAGACATCTGTGGGCTCTGCAGATTACAGCTTGCCCTTTACATTCTCTACACCTGGGAAAAGTCCACTTTGCCAAAGTCATTTAACCTCAGACCTATTTTCTTATGGATCAATTTGCTTAATGAACAGTTGATTTAAAATTTAACTCACTTTACTAGTTGTTTCTAGCCCTTTCTTGGTTTGTGCCTTTTCTTTATTGAAGCATCATCATCGGGAATCTAACTTGGTTCTGGAATGTGGTATCTAAGTTTTCAACTGGTACCGAAGCTCTTTTTCACCTTCTGTCCACATCCTGTGGTTGGACATCCTCCATAGCTTTTGCTAACTGGATCCTATCCAATGTGATCTCTCCAGCTCTTGGCTGGTGATCTGCTCTGAATGGAATGAGAACTTCAAATCTGGCTGGGGATGCACATCTGTGTTAATATTACCCATTAATACTACTCACTATTTGGACTTTCCTTGACCCAGCTCACCTACTACAATGAATCTTCTGAAATGGAGTTTGCAAACTAAGACTGCATTCACAGCCTCTCTTAAGACTTTACCCAAAACCTTGGGCTTCTAGTTAGCCTCCAGAGATGGGCTATAGGCAGATCCCTTCTTGAGAATGTTCCCCTTCTTCCTAAGATGCTGGAGTTTTATTATGACTCTCATTCGAACCCATACCCAGGGCTCAGACTATGAGTTTTATCCCAGAAAACCCTATTTATCTTTTGTTTGCTCATATTTTATATCCTGTTTATCAGTGTTTTGGTTTCTCATAACAGAACAGGTTGAGTAGAGACTCTTTAAAATCAGGTTTGAGAACCTGATGACTACTCCTAGAACCAAGAACCTATGACTCCTAGAAGACAGTTTTCCTCCCCCAGCATAGACTGTTTGTGCTGGGCAGCCATGCATTTCTGCCAGAGTTTAATGAAATAATTTTTCAGAAATCCCTGTCACTAAAAGAGGTGAGCAAGTGCACAAACAAAAATGGACTTAAGGCAAAGCAGTGCCCATTGTAAAGAAGAAAGTGGTACATTTAACTATGGGCATTCTCATTCAATATGTGCAGCTATATCCGCAAAAAAAAGTCTCTAAGCATGTTCCACTGAAGTATTATTAAACATTGTATTTGGAATTACCTCTGACTGAATCATTTTAAGGGTTTGTTCAATGTGATCTGTGGAGGTACTTTATTAAAATGGCCTGCTTCAAACTAAAAAGTCAGATCCACATTAACTGGGACAAAGAATGTTAGTATCCAAGCTCAAGAACGGAAGGAAAATCCCTATCTCCAAGTGACAGATGTGGGTGTTAGTAGCAATGTCACATAACCCTGGGGATTCATTAAAAGTGTCAGGCTGTGTCACAGGGGCACTCTGCACTGACAGGCCCAGTGGAAAAAAACTGCGATAATTGCTTTCATTCCTTGTTTACCTTTCACCTTAGCAAGAAATACGATTGTAAATAAATAACCTGATGCTGACACATCACGAGTTTTGCGCAGAAAACTACTTTGTGAAATGTACATTTCAAGGACTGCAGGGCACTTTTCATAAGAGAACTAATAGAATTTATCCTGCTGGTTTTACTTATGTAACTACTGAATTCCCTTATTCTTAACTAAAACCAGGTTATTTAGTGACTCTTGACTTCTTGAAACAAAAGATGAAGTAGCCAATAGCAAAAAAGAGAAAAAAAAAATTAGTAAAAACAGGAAAAAAAAAGGGAAGAAAGAAATAAGCCTGGTAAAGAGGAAGAAAAAATGTGGGAGGAGAGAAAGGTAGAGAAAAAGAGAGAAAAAGAAGGAAGAAATAAAATGAAAGAATGAATCATGTTTTAGAGGGAAGCATGTTGCTGTTCAGTCACTCAGTCGTGTCTGACTTTGTGACCCGACGGACTGCAGCATTCAAGGCTTCTTTGTCCTTCACCATCTCACAGAGCTTGCTCAAACTCATGTCCACTGAGTCTGTGATGCCATCAGACCATCTTGTCCTTTTGTCATCCCCTTCTTCTCCTGCCTTCTATCTTTCCCAGCATCAGAGCTTTGTCCAATGAGTTGGCATTTTAAAACAAAGATATCACTTTGCCGCCAGAGGTCCATATAGTCAAAGCTATGATTTTTCCAGTAGTCATGTATGGATGTGAGAGCTGGACGATAAAATAATGCTAGGCACCAAATAATTGATGCTTTTGAACTGTGGTGTTGAAGATTGTTGAGAGTTCCTTGGACTGCAAGGAGATCAAACCAGTCAATCCTAAAGAAATCAACCCTGAATATTCATTGGAAGGGCTGATGCTGAAGCTCCAGTACTTTGGCCACCTGAAGTGAAGAGGCGACTCATTGGAAAAGAGGCAGATATGGATGGACTGAAGATCTCCTACTAATACTCTTACTGGTGGAAGGACGTACTTATACTATTTACTATTAAACATTTATATTGTTAGCTGGTAATGCACTCACAAACAATCCAGAAAAAATGTACAGAATAATCCTTTCTCTGGGTTCGGAATGTGTCTTTCTATTCATAAGGAATCCTTAGGGAATGTCTAAGTGACTTTTCTCTTCTATTCAATTTTTCATCTCAGTTCCTAACGAGTCCTTCAGTCTCCATACTCAACATACCCCCTTTACCTCCATAAAAGCTAAATGTCCTTGACCTCCTTTTGCTCTCTCCTTTAATTCCTCTGCTCTGTTATACTAGGGTACCTCTGTTATTTGCCTCAACCTCTAGCTCCAGTTCATTTCCAGCTACTTCTAGTCTATTTGGGCCCTAAATTGAGGATACAGATGAGACTATTTAGAACATTTTTTTTTTCTTTTAGTTTTTGTGGATACCTCATTTGTAGGATAATTTGACTTTTAATCCTGCCAAGACACATCCTCCTTTAGCCTGTTGTCTGTGCATCATTATGCTAAGAAGTCTTTGGTTATTATGTAGAAAGTGACTTGGTCCCTTCTCCTGCCTTGATTCTTAGCGCCACCTGCCTCCTTGTTGAGGAGGCTTTGTTATAAACAAGAACTTAGTAAGAGGGTTTGAAAAGGGTGGGAACAGGAAAAAACCTTGGCTCTTCCAGTTTTATAAAAAATATATATACATGCTTGTTTTTAAAATGAAGCTAAAGTAGAAAATACTCTAAAGATGTTTGGAATTTAGCACACATTTAATAAATGGTAGCTGCTTGTATTATGGACTACATTGCTGAAGAGGATCTAATAATCAGTCTGTTGCATTAGACAAATGGACACTCCTTTGTCTATCAAATTTTATACTTGAATAAGACATATTACAGTAGGATTATATGACAAGTGAGTTCTAGAACAAAACAACTCATTTGAGGTGACATTTTTATTTCTGGTACTTTATGGAACCTCAGGGTCATGTTAATAGCACACAGAACGAGATATAGACTTTGTCCTTCTGACCCAGAATCATAAACAACGAACTAAAGAATTAAGGAGATGGTTTTATTCAGGCTGCCAAAATAGGCACAGTGTTCTCTAATAAGGAATTTCTCAGAGAAAAGGATTGGGAACTGAGAAACTTTGTGTCTTCAAAGGAATTTTGAAGAAAGGAGGAGACAGGTCTTACCTGAGTTGATGAGGAAGAATGCAGGTGGATCTTGTATGGAAATAGTCCAGGGAGGGGTAATTCTTGAAGATAACTGGTTAGCTGATGAGCCTATTAATGTCCAGAACACAAAAATATGCCTGGGGAAGGGTGGGAGTATTCTCAGTAGTCCTAGTTTCTTAGAGTCCTGAGCCCCCATAAAGTTCAAGTGTCAGTCTCCTCTTCCACTCAAAGCAAATATCATGTTATTGATCAATTTAGAGATGATCAGAAACCTCTTGAATGGGTCGAAACATGGTGAGAATAATAGTGTCTGGAAGATTCTTGTTCTTATAAAACCAGTTGAATCATTTGTTAGAGCTGGTAGCAAAGATCAGCTATACTAAGAGAAATATTAAATATTACATTAAAATGAAGAGCTGAAAATTGAATTATGGAGATTATTAGTCCAGTGAATTCCAAGATGATGGTGGAGGAAATTCTTTTGGTTATGCAGCGTGGGTTATTGAGTTTCTTCAAATTCTCAAGCTAGAATGTCAATGCNTATGATTTTTCCAGTAGTCATGTATGGATGTGAGAGCTGGACGATAAAATAATGCTAAGCACCAAATAATTGATGCTTTTGAACTGTGGTGTTGAAGATTGTTGAGAGTTCCTTGGACTGCAAGGAGATCAAACCAGTCAATCCTAAAGAAATCAACCCTGAATATTCATTGGAAGGGCTGATGCTGAAGCTCCAGTACTTTGGCCACCTGAAGTGAAGAGGCGACTCATTGGAAAAGAGGCAGATATGGATGGACTGAAGATCTCCTACTAATACTCTTACTGGTGGAAGGACGTACTTATACTATTTACTATTAAACATTTATATTGTTAGCTGGTAATGCACTCACAAACAATCCAGAAAAAATGTACAGAATAATCCTTTCTCTGGGTTCGGAATGTGTCTTTCTATTCATAAGGAATCCTTAGGGAATGTCTAAGTGACTTTTCTCTTCTATTCAATTTTTCATCTCAGTTCCTAACGAGTCCTTCAGTCTCCATACTCAACATAACCCCTTTACCTCCATAAAAGCTAAATGTCCTTGACCTCCTTTTGCTCTCTCCTTTAATTCCTCTGCTCTGTTATACTAGGGTACCTCTGTTATTTGCCTCAACCTCTAGCTCCAGTTCATTTCCAGCTACTTCTAGTCTATTTGGGCCCTAAATTGAGGATACAGATGAGACTATTTAGAACATTTTTTTTTTCTTTTAGTTTTTGTGGATACCTCATTTGTAGGATAATTTGACTTTTAATCCTGCCAAGACACATCCTCCTTTAGCCTGTTGTCTGTGCATCATTATGCTAAGAAGTCTTTGGTTATTATGTAGAAAGTGACTTGGTCCCTTCTCCTGCCTTGATTCTTAGCGCCACCTGCCTCCTTGTTGAGGAGGCTTTGTTATAAACAAGAACTTAGTAAGAGGGTTTGAAAAGGGTGGGAACAGGAAAAAACCTTGGCTCTTCCAGTTTTATAAAAAATATATATACATGCTTGTTTTTAAAATGAAGCTAAAGTAGAAAATACTCTAAAGATGTTTGGAATTTAGCACACATTTAATAAATGGTAGCTGCTTGTATTATGGACTACATTGCTGAAGAGGATCTAATAATCAGTCTGTTGCATTAGACAAATGGACACTCCTTTGTCTATCAAATTTTATACTTGAATAAGACATATTACAGTAGGATTATATGACAAGTGAGTTCTAGAACAAAACAACTCATTTGAGGTGACATTTTTATTTCTGGTACTTTATGGAACCTCAGGGTCATGTTAATAGCACACAGAACGAGATATAGACTTTGTCCTTCTGACCCAGAATCATAAACAACGAACTAAAGAATTAAGGAGATGGTTTTATTCAGGCTGCCAAAATAGGCACAGTGTTCTCTAATAAGGAATTTCTCAGAGAAAAGGATTGGGAACTGAGAAACTTTGTGTCTTCAAAGGAATTTTGAAGAAAGGAGGAGACAGGTCTTACCTGAGTTGATGAGGAAGAATGCAGGTGGATCTTGTATGGAAATAGTCCAGGGAGGGGTAATTCTTGAAGATAACTGGTTAGCTGATGAGCCTATTAATGTCCAGAACACAAAAATATGCCTGGGGAAGGGTGGGAGTATTCTCAGTAGTCCTAGTTTCTTAGAGTCCTGAGCCCCCATAAAGTTCAAGTGTCAGTCTCCTCTTCCACTCAAAGCAAATATCATGTTATTGATCAATTTAGAGATGATCAGAAACCTCTTGAATGGGTCGAAACATGGTGAGAATAATAGTGTCTGGAAGATTCTTGTTCTTATAAAACCAGTTGAATCATTTGTTAGAGCTGGTAGCAAAGATCAGCTATACTAAGAGAAATATTAAATATTACATTAAAATGAAGAGCTGAAAATTGAATTATGGAGATTATTAGTCCAGTGAATTCCAAGATGATGGTGGAGGAAATTCTTTTGGTTATGCAGCGTGGGTTATTGAGTTTCTTCAAATTCTCAAGCTAGAATGTCAATGCTTTTGTTGAGCCTGTCTACAGCCTTTGCTATTTTTTAATATAAGGACATCCATGATCTGAATATTTCATCAAACTTTTTCATTTTCTGACTGAAATATAGACAATTTATAACATCATGTTAGTTTCATATGTACAGCAAAGTGATTCAGTTATCCATATTTATATATATATATATAAAATTTTCAAAATTTTTTCCATTATAGGTTACTGCAAGTTATTGAGTATCATTCCCTGTGCTATGCAGTAGGTCCTTGTTTTCCTGTTTTATATATAACAGTGTCCAGATGTTAATCATAAACTCCTAATTTATCTCCCTGACCCCATCCCTGCCACTATCTCCTTTGGTAAACATGTTTGTTTTCCATGTCTGTAAATTGATTTCTGTTTTGTAAATAAGTTAATTTATTGCATTTTTTTTTTTAGATTCCCCATGAAAGTGATAGCATATGATATTTGTCTTTGCCTGATGTCACTTACTATGATAATATCTAGGTCCATCCATATTGCTGCAAATGGCATTATTGCACTATTTTTTCTGATTGAATAATACTCCATTGTGTGCATGTACCACATATTCTTTATACATTCATCTGTCATTGGACATATAGACTGCTTCCAAGTCTTGGGTTTTGTAAATAGTACTACTATGAATATTGGGGTGTATGCATAATATAAAGTTAGATTTTTTTCCAGATATGTGCCCAGGATTTAGATTGGAAGATCATAGGGAAGCATTATTTTTAGTTTTTAAAGGGACCTCCATACTATACTGGAGAAGGCAATGGCACCCCACTCCAGTACTCTTGCCTGGAAACTCCCATGGACGGAGGAGCCTGGTGGGCTGCAGTCCATGGGGTCACTGAGTCAGACACGACTGAGCGACTTCACTTTCACTTTTCACTTTCATGCTTTGGAGAAGGAAATGGCAACCTACTCCAGTGTTCTTGCCTAGAGAATCCCAGGGATGGTGGAGCCCAATGGGCTGCCATCTGTGGGGTCGCACAGAGTCAGACACGACTGAAGTGACTTAGCAGCAGCAGCAGCAGCAGCCATAATATATTCCTTGGTGGCCACATCAATTTACATTGCCACCAACAGCACAGTAACATTCCCTTTTCTTTATACCTTCTCAGCAGTTATTATTTGTAGACCTTTTAGAAAAGGCAGAGGAACCAGAGATCAAATTGCTAACATCTGTTGGATCATAGAAAAAGCAAGAGAATTCCAGTAAAACATCTATTTTTGCTTCATTGACTATGCTAAAGTCTTTGACTGTGCAGATCAAAACAAACTGTGGAAAATATTTAAAGAGATGGGAATACCTGACCACCTTACCTGCCCCTTGAGAAACCTGTATGCAAGTCAAGAGGCAACAGTTAGATCCAGACATGGAACAAGGGATGGCTTCCAAATTGGGAAAGGAGTACATCAAGGCTGTGTATCGTCACCCTGCTATTTAACTTACATGCAGAGTACATCATGCGAAATGCCGGGCTGGATGAAGCACAAGCTGGAATCAGGATTGCCAGGAAAAATATCAATAACCTCAGATATGCAGATGACACCAACCTTATGGCAGAAAGCAAAGAGGAACTAAAGAGTCTCTTGATGAAAGTGAAAGAAGAGAGTGAAAAAACTCACTTAAAACTCAACATTCAAAAAACTAAGATCCTGGCATCTGGTTCCATCAGTTCATAGCAAATAGATGGGGAAACAATGGAAACAGTGACAGAATTTATTTTCTTGGGCTCCAAAATCAATGTGGATGGTGATTGCAACCATGAAATTAAAAGATGCTTACTCCTTGGAAGAAAAGCTATGACAAACCTAGATAGTATGTTAGAAAGCAGAGACATAACTTTGCTGACAAAGTCTGTATAGTCGAAGTTCTTTTTTTTCCAGTAGTCATTTACAGTTGTGAGTGAAAGTCGCTCAGTTGTGCCCGACTCTTTGCGACCCCACGGACTAGAATACTGGAGTGGGTAGCCATTCCCTTCTACAGGGGATATTCCCAACTCAAGGATTGAACCCAGGTTCCTGCATTACAGGTGGCTGAGCCACAAGGGAAGCCCAGATATGAGATGTGAGAGCTGAACAATAAAAAAACGCTGAACATAGAAAAACTGATGCCATTGAACTGTGGTGCTTGGAAAACTCTCGAGAGTCTCTTGGACTGCAAGGAGATCAAACCAGTCAGTTTTAAAGGAAATCAACACTGAATATTCATTGGAAGGACTGAAGCTAAAGCTCCAATACTTTGGCCACCTGATGCAAAGAGCTCACTCATTGGAAAAGACCCTGAGACTGGGATAGACTGAAGGCAGGAAGTGGAGATGACAGAAGATGAGATGGTTGGATGGCATCACCAATTCAATGGACATGAGTTTGAGCAAACTCCTGGAAATAATCAAGGACAGGGAAGCCTGATGTGCTGTAGTCCATGGGGTCACAAAGAGTTGGATATGACTGAGTGACTGCACAATAACAAGACCTTTTAATGATGGCCATTCTGACAGGTGTGATGTGGGACCTCATTGTAGTTTTGATTCACATCTCTCTGATAATTGAGCATATTTTCATGTACCTGCTGGCCATCTGTATATCTTCTTTGGAGAAATGTCTGCTTGGGTCTTCTGCCTATTGTTTGATTGGGTTATTTGTTTTCTTGTTATTAAGCTCTATATGGTGTTTGTATCATATGAAAATTAATCCCTTGTTGGTGGCATCATTTGCAAATATTTTCTCTCAGTTCATAGGTTGTCTTTTTGTTTTGCTTATGATTTTCTTTGTTAGGCGAAAGCTTTTAAATTTAATTAGATCCCACTTGTTATTTTTGTTTTGATTTCCATTATTCTAGGAGATGGGTGCAAAAATATATTTTTCTGATTTATGTCAAAGGATGTTCTGCCTGTGTTTTCTTCTAGGAGTTTTAAAGTGTCAGTTCTTTAATCTGTTTTGAGTTTATTTTTGCATATGGTGTCAAAGAATGTTCTAATTTCATTCTTTTACATGTAGCTGTCCAGTTTCCCCAGCATTGCTCATTGAAGAGACTATCTTCTACTCCATTGTATTAGTATATTCTTGTCTCCTTTGTCATAGATTAATTGGCCATAAATGTGCAGGTTTATTTCTGAGCTTTCTACCCTGTTCCATTGATCTGTCTTTCTACTTTTGTGTCAGAATCATGCTATCTTGATTAGTATAACTCTGTAGTATAGTTTGAAATCAGGAGTCTCACTCTTCCAGCTCTGTTCTTTCTCAAGATTGTTCAGTTTTATCAGAATATTTTTCTGCATCTATTGACATGATCATATGCTTTTTATTCTTCAAGTTGTTAATGTCACTTTCTACAGATTGATTTGCTGATATTGAAAAATCCTGCATCCCTAAGATAAATCCCACTTGATCATGGTGTATGATCATTAATATATTGTTGGATTAAGTTTGCTAATATTTTGTTGAGGATTTTTGAATCTATGTTCATCAGTGATACTGGCCTGCAATTTTCTTTTTTGTAATACCTTTATCTTGTTTTGGTATCAGTGTGATGGTGGCCTCATAAAATGAGTTCAGAAGTGTTGCTTCCTCTGCAATGTTTTGGAACAGTTTCAGAAGGATAAGTGTTAACTCTCCTCTAAATGTATGGTAGAATTTGTGAAGCCATCTAGTCCTAGACATTTGCTTGTTGTTGGTTTTTTACTACAGATTCAATTTTAGTTCAAGTAATTGATCTGTTCATATTTTCTATTTCTTCTTGGTTCAGTCTCGGCAGATTTTACCTTTTTAAGAATTTGTCCATTTCTTCTAGGTTGTCCATTTTAATAGCACTTGGTTACTTATAGTAGTCTCTTATGAACGTTTGTATTTCTGTGATGTCCATTGTAACTTCTTTTTCATTTCTGATTTTATTGATTTGGGCCCTATCCCTTTTTTTCATAATAATCTTTATTAAAGATTTATCACTTTTGTTCATCTTTTTCCACTCCTCTTTTAGTCTGTATGTTTCTAGGTACATAGAATCTCTTGTAGGCAGCAAATATATGTGTCTTAGATAGCAACTAGTCCAGAGAGAACTCCAGTCCATATTAGGTCTGCTATTGCGGTAAGGTCTTCAAAATCATCAAGCTTCAGCTCACAAGGCTTCTCAAAATCCTGAGAAAATGGCCAGCCAGAAGGCTATATAGAGTCCCAGTGGGATTTAGGTAGATTGGATTTAGATCTTAGTGACAGTGAATAAGGTGGGAAGGAGAAAAAATGGAAAAGCTAGGTTGAGTGGTATGCATTAGATATTGACGGAAACCAAAAAAAAAAAAAAAAAAAAGAAAATTTGATAAAGATTAATAATTTAGAGGTCTTTTCTGGGGATGTTTTTCCAAGGACAAGGGAGGGAGAGGAAATGAGAAAGTTAGTAAAATCTCTACCAAATAAGCCAGTGCATTGAAATACAGACTTTCTCAATAACCTTTCCTTGAAAATAAAGTTAAATATCTGAAAACATCTAATATCTTTGTATTTTTGGAAATATTTTAAGGATTTAATCATAAGTGCCAAATATTATTATGGAGGCATCAATGTATGACTAATTTTCACACTGAAATTTGTAGAAATGAAATTTTTAAGAGGCAAAAAAATAAGAGCATGTAGAGTTCAATCTCACTTTGCCAGGTACACATATATATGTATTAATGTCTATTTATTAAGATATATCTACATTTATATATATATACAAATTATAAAAAAAAAGAAAATTTGATAAAGATTAATAATTTAGAGGTCTTTTCTGGGGATGTTTTTCCAAGGACAAGGGAGGGAGAGGAAATGAGAAAGTTAGTAAAATCTCTACCAAATAAGCCAGTGCATTGAAATACAGACTTTCTCAATAACCTTTCCTTGAAAATAAAGTTAAATATCTGAAAACATCTAATATCTTTGTATTTTTGGAAAGATTTTAAGGATTTAATCATAAGTGCCAAATATTATTATGGAGGCATCAATGTATGACTAATTTTCACACTGAAATTTGTAGAAATGAAATTTTTAAGAGGCAAAAAAATAAGAGCATGTAGAGTTCAATCTCACTTTGCCAGGTACACATATATATGTATTAATGTCTATTTATTAAGATATATCTACATTTATATATATATACAAATTACACATTTATACACACACCATGTATGGAATACATTTATATGGTATTGACAATGGGCTTTTGCTGGATGTTAGTGTTATCAATGATTTATATCTTTTGTATCTTTGTACTATCATATTTTCTATGAAAAACTATGTAAGAATTATGTAAGAAAAGAATTTAAGGAATATTTAAATACATAGGGCAGCAGAGGATAAGATAGTTAAATAGTATCACTGACTCAGTGGACATGGACTTGGGCAAACTCTGGGAGATAGTGAGGGACAGAGAGGCATGGTGTGCAGCAGTCCATGGTGTTGCAAAGAGTTGGACATGACTTTGTGACTGAACAACAAAGTGACTGAACAACAATGACATACACAGAGCAAAATATGTCCACAAGTAATAGCAATTATCTAAACCCAAGGAGTCACATGATGATTACAGTGACAAAGAGAAATAGATCAAATCTGAAAAAATAAGATACCACTGCATGTTAAGTCCTTTGGACTGACATTTAGTTAATAATGGGTAAGAATGGCATTTAGTTAATTTCCAGAAAAAGCTGTGGCAAACTTCCTAAAAAAGAGATATTTAAATATATAGGGTCATTTAAAATTCTTACATTAAAAATGGATACAAATAATTTATAGAATTTACTTACTAGTTTTAAAATAATCCTTATGCTAATCTAATGGCAAATTAACACAGACTTAGATACTGACTTCTGATTTGCTGAAATCAACGATAATTTTTTGCTCTTTGGATTAAATTCCAGTCTCTGCATGGTTTTAAAGATTACATGTAAAAGACATTATTTTAAATTTCTTTTATTTTATTAGTAAACATCTTGTTCTTATAAAGTCAAATTTATCAGGGGAGAATAAAACCTCTTTTAATAAAAGGAGACTAGTAGAAATTCTGTAGAATTGAAATAAACTGTTCCCAGAAAACAACACTGTAACTTGTAGACTGTATCTTTAATATTGAAATGTCACGGTGAAGAAAAATTAGATTTGTGTGTAATGAGAATTACCTTAAAAACCATCAGGAACATTTAAAAGCACTGCCAATATGACACATGACACAAAACATTCAGCTTAAAAAAGGAAAATATATTCAGATAGGTTATTTGTCATTGGGAAGTGTTTTTGAGTGAAGATTCAAAATACAGCTCTATCTCTAGAATGGGGTCTAAAAGGTAAATCCAATTCAATGTATGGAATATTTTGATCTCTTGAAAATCACTATTGTAAACAGGGATATACTTAGAAGGGTGAGAGTGGTGGCAAGTAGAACCCCACTGCAGGTCTCACCCAAGATCACAGCGGCTTTTTCTGTCTCTTCTTGTCAGTTCCCATTTTTTCCACCCTCCATTTTGGGATACTTAGGGATATTTTGCTTCCCCGATGGCTCAGTTAGTAAAGAATCTGCCTGAAATACAGAAGACCCAGGTTCAACCCTGGGCCAGGCAATCCACTCCAATATTCTTGCCTGGAGAATTCCATGGACAAAGGAGTCTGGTGGATTACAGCCCATGGGCTTGCAGAGTTAGACAGGACTGAGCAACTAACACTAATGTGCTGGGCAGTATTTGCATGGGGCTAAATTTGTTAGTATGGGTGCCTCAGATATTGTCAATGTCATCTCTCCTGGTTGATTCATAGACAACACCGGAAAGATGCTGATGGCTGCACTTGTAGACAAGAGGCAGGATAGAACTTTGATTACATATAATCGTGGTGTTACTCACCTAGTCATGTCTGACCCTTTGTGACCCCATGGACTGTAGCCTGGCAGGCTCCTCTGTCCATGGAATTCTCCAGGCAAGAATACTGGAGTGGGTTGCCATTTCCTTCTCAAATAATAGTAGTATGAAGGTGAAAATTTGGAAAATTTGAGTGGAAAATTTAGGTTGATTCTGAATCTAATCTATTGTTTCACTATGACCAAAGAATCCATTCTTGACTGCTCACTAGCTTACGTCTTTTGATTCCCCTTAGCCTCATTTGGAAGCTTAAAAAAAAGAATGTTTACTCGTTGACCTTTTATTTTATTTTTTTTGCATTTCTTCTATAACAATGCTAATTCTCCCCTAAGTAATATAAATGGATTGCTGACTAGAAGGGTCACAGTTAATAAAAGGAAAAAAAGTTAAAGATTTCTGTTTCAAGATGTTATTAAGGACTGGTCCTACTATAGAAGAAGCATATTGGAGAAGGAAATGGCAACCCACTCCAGTGTTCTTGCCTGGAGAATCCCAGGGACAGAAGAGCCTGGTAGGCCGCTATCTCTGTGGTCACACGGAGTCGGACACAACTGAAGCGACTTAGCAGCTTAGTAGCTACTATAGATTCTTAACAAGGATCTCTGATCTCTAGTCCTCAAAGAAAACCATCTTCACCAAACAACGGTTGGAAGATAGAATGATGCTCAACTAAATACAGTTTTTCCTCTATTCCGACAGTAGATTCATTTTTACCTTCAGCTTATCCTCATGCTCTCATGTCTTTTCTTCAGGTTAGTAGAGAACGTCAACCCCAAATTTTATGTGTGTTTTTCTTTTAATTGAAATTCAATTTACCAGAATCATCTGAAAAATAGATGTAAGGACAGATATATAGGTATACATCTATCCATTTTTACTCTCTTTTACTATAGAAAATGTGGTGTCTTTGATAACTTCAGTTAAAAAAACAAGAATACTTTCTGGACTTCCTCCAGTGACAAACATATCGCTCTCATATTCATGATGAGAGCTTATATCTTATACAAACTGATGTAGAATGGTGAACTAAAGAAGAAAATAAATTGTGAACATTTAATTGTGCTCTACTTTACTGGTAGCATATGTTAAAGTATGCAAAGTATAATGGTGCTATCAAAACATGAGTTCTTAAAAGATTTGAGTATATGTATTTTATCTGTGAAGTCATCCAGGAAATACATGTAGGCAGTTATGGAACTACGATTGAAAAGGGAAGAAATTTCATTGTGTTATCAAGTAGGTCAATACTGTGGACAAAATCTGCTCAATTCTGCTGGAGAACTCTGGGAGACAACATAGACTACTCTTCAGTAATGTCACATTCAGTGGGTAGAGGAGTGGATACTCATATTTCATTGCCTTACTGCTGCTCCTAGGGACTTGAACTTCCAGCCTGCCCTCTTAATGGGTTAGAGTAGCAGGTTAATAGGTACTACTGATGTGTATCCATAGCATTTACTACTGTGTGTGTGTGCATGCGTGCGTGCGCACACATGCTTAGTCACTCAGTTGTGTCTGACTCTCTGCTGCTTAGTTGTGTCTGACTCTGTAGCCCCATGGACTGTAGCCCTCCAGGTTCCTCTGTCCATGGAATTTTCCAGGCAAGAATACTGAAGCCGGTTTCCATTTCCTACTCAAGGTGATCTTCCCCACCCAGGAATCAAACCCATATCTCTGACTTTTCCTGTATTGGCAGGCACATTCTTTACCACTGAGCCACCTGGGAAGCCCCAGCATTTACTGTTACTGATGGTTTTAAAAAGTAAGTTGAATTTAATTGCAGGAACAAATTTATTGGAGGATTTTCCTTGTTGGCTCAGATGGTAAAGAATCTGCTTGCAATGTAGGAAACTCAGGATCGTTTCCCACATTCTTTTTTTTACTTTATTTTTTAATGTATGAATATCACTCTTCTAGTCTGTTGAATGGAAAGGGCGTTGGCACCACTCCAGTACTCTTGTCTGGAAAATCCCATGGTTTGAGGAGCCTGGTGGGCTGCAGTCCATGGGGTCGCTAAGAGTCGGACACGACTGAGCAACTTCACTTTCACTTTAAACTTTCATGCATTGGAGAAGGAAATGGCAACCCACTCCTGTGTTCTTGCCTGGAGAATCCCAGGGATGGGGGATCCTGATGGGCTGCCATCTATGGGGTCGCACAGAGTCGGACACGACTGGAGCAACTTAGCAGCAGCAGCAGCAGTCTGTTGAATACTGCCTCCATGGAATTGAAGTCTGCATGATTACTTGGGCTTGGGTGGTTATTTTCACTCCAAAATAAATTACTTACCAGTTGGTATTACTCTTAAAGATTAATACCAAAAGATACCTAAAAGAGAAATATTAAAATATAAACTGTGCTTCATGTATTGTTATTTACAAATGTATAGAAATTAAAGAAAAGTGCCTATGTGATATTCTTTGAAATGAAGTATGACATCTTTCTGTTAATGACTTTACCATTTTATGTTTGTACCTCATCTGCCAAATCAGGTTATTATCATACATTCCATGAGGGCATCTGAGATTAAATGAGATTCATGGCAAGAACTTGGTGAAAAAGGAAAATCAAGACATAAGCTTTTTTCTAGCACCTATTACATCTGTCTCTTATACACATCTCTTTTTTCTAAAAATAGGATCTTAATCATTTCTGCAATATAGTAGTAGAATGAAATCTTAGAAATAAGGTTTAATAGATTATTTTCACATGGATATTTATACTCTCTGGTATAGAAGTATTACATTCTTTACTAAAATTGGAGAAATATTGCTCATTATAGATTGAGGTCATACACTTATACTTTCATGTTAATTGTTTTTATATTTTCTCTTTTCAAAATGAAGTTGAGATTTGTCTCATATATATCTTAGTACAGTGATAATGATAGGAGAATCTTAAAATAGCTGTTGATTAATTGATAGGTTCATAGATATTGTAATAGGATATTAAAATTAAAATATTTCATTTTTGTCTGAGACCTTAAAAGTTTAAGGACAAGACAATAGTGGCAAGTATTTTTACATTGAGATGCAAGGCTGTTTTTTTCAGATTTGCATTAGGAGATGGCCAAAACTCCTAAGATGCCACAGATTGTACTTGAATGGAAGTGCATTTAAGAATATGTTTTTTCTGATGACATCTTACAAGTCTCACTCTTTCCACCTTGTAATTATAGATTACAGTATGAAATCTCTTTTCTATTAGTTGCATGCTATTACTTTCATTTGACAGATATGGAAACTAAGGGTTTAAAAGGTTAAATAACTTGTACATTTCTAAAACAATAATCATAAATATAATAGAAATAAGGTTTCTCTATATATTACTATTCAGAGACTTAATGCCATTCTTATAATCTTGTACTTTTTTCTTTCTTATAATACACTTGTTAAAAAATAGGTAAATGTTTTTGATAATGTTAAGTAACTGAATGATGCTACTGTGACCAAAGAGCTGAGGCTAAATGGATTATGTTGTAGTATATCCACTGAATCTGAATATAAAGTGAAGTCGCTCAGTCGTGTCCGACTCTTTGCGACCCCATGGACTCTAGCCTACCAGGCTCCATCCATGAGACTTTCCAGGCAAGAATACTGGAGTGGGTTGCCATTTCCTTCTCCAATAAATACCCTCAGACATAGGTAAAAACAGGTTTAAATTTCAAATAATAGATAACATACATAGGACACATGTACTGCTTACAATAAATTGTGGAATTTATCATAGTATACCCAAGCCTGTTAAAACCTACTAAATATAACTGTAAAGTAATGCTATTTCTGAGTGGGGGAGGGGAGTATGCATCATCTGTCGACAATTTGATAGCCTGTGATATGTGTAACCAATTGTTCTTATTTACATTAATTTGCATTGTGAAAAGCAATTTTACAGTTTCAGTCAGACTTAATAGGCAATTTGCAGCTGAGTGCCTAATGGCATAGTTACTTAAGCCTGCCCCAGGGGGGCTTTCTAGAACTGATATGAGACTAAACCTTTTAAATGTTCAATTGAACATCTTAAAAAGTCAAAAAGTCTTTAGCTATTAGACCAAGTTTGCATTTGCTTTGCCTTATTGAATGCTTCTGAAGACTACTTTTTTTGTATTTAAAGACTATTTCTCTCTGTAGGCAAGAGATTAGATTCTATAAAATATTGTAGCATAAACCAGATGAGTTTTTCTTCAAGGCAGTAATTGAAACAATACAGATACCAGGTAGTTCACAAGTGTAATAAACATGTCTTTGATTCAAGACTTGAAACTTTTTTCCTTGAACAAGGTATATATTAATATGGTTTAAATTATATTTCCTTTCAGGCTTAAGAAAATAAAACTTTCACAAAATTAACTTAAGTTTCTAGACCTTTCTCATTTACAGAGAATTTTTTTTAAAGCATTTTTATTACTCTCATTTAATCATTTCTATGTCTTCTCATGGTTTAATTGCTTCCTTTGTTCTTATTGAGTCTAGCAGATTTCTGCATACACAATAGGCATTCAATAAATAGTTATTGGAGTTTAGAATTACTGGGAGTTGTGTGTTAGTTGCTCAGTTGTGTCTGACTCTATGTGACCCCATGGACTGTAGCCCGCCAGACTTCTTTGTCCATGGGATTCTCCAGGCAAGAATACAGGAGTGGATTACCACACCGTCCTCCAGGCAATCTTCCCGACCCAGGGATTGAACCCCTGTCTATTGCTTTGCAGGCAAACGCTTTACCATCCGAGCCACAAAGGAAGCCTAAATATTTATTGTTCAGAATTATTGAGACAACAGGTATTATGCATAGGTAATGTCTTAAAGAGTAAGCAAATTTAGTTAAAGATTGACTATGTTTACACACCATGATATTATTTATATAAGTGGTGATTTACACCCCCTGGGGAAGGTCATCTTTTAGTTGGAGAAAGTACATTTCCCCCCTTGTACACCTGACTGAGCCAAGATAATGCACACAGCATCTCTGGGTTTGGGTATAAATAGGTCTTTCTGTGCTCAGCTTTTCTGTGGAGGCAAAAGGAAGAGAACTTGATGAATAAAGCTAGTATCATATTTTTTAAAGGTATACAAATGATCCCTCCAAAAATTACATCATATTTTTAAAGTATTTTCAAAATAGGCTGCTGCTGCTGCTGCTGCTAAGTCGCTTCAGTCGTGCCCGACTCTGTGCGACCCCATAGACGGTAGCCCACCAGGCTCCCCCATCCCTGGGATTCTCCAGGCAAGAACACTGGAGTGGGTTGCCATTTCCCTCTCCAATGCATGAAAGTGAGAAGTGAAAGTGAAGTCGCTCAGTCGTGTCCGACTCAGCGACCCCATGGACTGCAACCCACCAGGCTCCTCCGTCCATGGGATTTTCCAGGCAAGAGTACTGGAGTGGGGTGCCATTGCCTTCTCCGCAAAATAGGCTAGGCAACTTGTATTGGTTTTCTCTACTCTGCATTGTTTAATACATAACACTCAAGGGGGACTGGAGAGAGTCACAGGCTTGAGCAGGATTCACCAGAAAAAATGTTGATCTACTCCAAAGAGTAGATGGTGTTTATGTGAAAAGTATGCCTATATGTTTCATATAGAATGGAGAGAAAACTTCTCTCTCTCTCTCTCTCTATTTTTTTTTAACATTTCCTTAGTTCTTTTTTCTTATTTTCATTGTTCTTTTTGTTGTTGCTCCAAACTTTAAACTTTTTATTTTGTATTGGAGTATAGCATATTAGCAATGTTGTGGTAGTTTCAGGTGAACAGCTAAGGAACTCAGTCATAGGTACACGTGTGTCCATTCTCCCCCAAACCCCTCTCCCATCGAGACTGGCACAAAACATTAAGCAGAGTTCCGTGTGCTATGCCGTAGGTCCTTATTTATTATTTATTTCAAATATAGCAGTGTCGATTATTAATTTTAAATACAGCAACATTTAGAACCAGACAAGGAACAATGGACTGGTTCCAAATTGGGAAAGGAGAAAGTCAAGGCTATATATGGTCACCCTGCTTATTTAACTTATATACAGAGAGCATCATGCGAAATGCTGGGCTGGATGAAGCACAAGCTGGAATCAAGATTGTCAGGAGAAATATCAATAACCTCAAATATGCAGATGACATCACCATTATGCAGAAAGCAAGAGGAACTAAAGAGCCTCTTGAAAGTGAAAGAGGAGAGTGAAAAAGCTGGCTTAAAGCTCAGCATTCAAAAAATGAAGATCATGGCATCCAGTCCCATCAGTTTATGGCAAATATATGGGGAATCAGTGGAAACAGTGACAGACTTTATTTACTTAGGCTCCAAAATCACTGCAGATGGTGACTGCAGCCATGAAATTAAAAGACACTTGCTCCTTCAAAGAAAAGTTATGACCAACCTGGATGGCATATTAAAAAGCAGAGACATTACTTTGCCAACAAAGGTCCATCTAGTCAAAGCTATGGTTTTTCCAGTAGTCATGTATGGATGTGAGACTTGGACATATAGAAAGCTGAGCACTGAAAAACTGATGCTTTTGAACTGTGGTGTTGGAGAAGACTCTTGAGAGTCCCTTGGACTGCAAGGAGACCAAACCAGTCAATCCTAAAGGAAATTACTCCTGAATATTCATTGGAAGGACTGATGCTGAAGCTGAGACTCCAATATTTTGGCCACATGATGTGAAGAAGTGACTCATTAGAAAAGACACTGATGCTGGAAAAGATGGAAGGCAGGAGGAGAGAAGGATGACAGAGGATGAAATGGTTGGATGGCATCACTGAATGGATGGACATGAGTTTGAGAAAGGTTCAGGAGTTGGTGATGGACAGGGAAGCCTTGTGTGCTGCAGTTGATGGGGCTGCAAAGAGTTGAACATAACTGAGCAACTGAATTGATTGAACCTTTGAATGTTTACATGACCTTCTCAAAGTCCCTAACTATCCCTTCCCCTCAGCCACCCTAAGTTCGTTTTCTGAGTTTGTGAGTCTCTTTCTATTTTGTAAGTAAGCTTATTTCTATCATTTCTTTTTGGATTCCACATATAATTTTTATTGTAGTATAATTGCCTTACAATTTCATATTACGTTTTGCTGTACAACAAAGTGAATCAGCTCTATGTAAACATATATCCCTTCCCTCTTGAGCCTCCCTCCCACCCCACCTCTTCCCACCCATCTAGGTCATCACAGAGCACTCAGCTGAGCTCCCTGTGCTATGGACTTAACTTTTGCTACACAGCCCCAAGAAAAATAGACTGCTTTAGACTGCTAGCAACACATGCTGCTTGGGCTTCTCAGACACTTTCTTGTGTATTGTTGATGTTACAGAAAAAAAAAATGTTTTTGCAAAAGTTGACATGAATGCTATAATTCTAAGTTAAGAAACTGAGTGTGTGAAGTATAAAGAATCTGAGGTTTAAGAACAAAGTTCTGCTTTATAAGATATAGGTAAGAGTTCACATTCTGCTGCTATGAAAAAAGTCGCTTTCCTGGAGAAACCTGTACCTCATCTGCCAAATCAGGTTATTATCATACATTCCATGAGGGCATCTGAGATTAAATGAGATTCATGGCAAGAACTTGGTGAAAAAGGAAAATCAAGACATAAGCTTTTTTCTAGCACCTATTACATTGCCTGATGTAAAATTAGGGTTTTTATGTATTTGATAAGCGAATGAATAAATGGAAAGGCAGAAATAGGAATTTCCTCATCTTGTGCTTTATATAAATACACCCAGATCTCTGTGGTCTCAGAAGGTTTGTGAGATGTCAGTTTAAGGAGTAAATCTGATGGTAATAGGGATGGAATTTTTATGTAGTTAGAATAGGAAAAAGGAGTCCAAAATGGAGGTGGCTAAAAGACAAAGAAGGGAAAACTCTGTGAAAATAGATCAAAGGAAGGTCTTAGGACCAAGGAGTGAGGACCTCAGGTAAAACAAACATCTCTCCTGGCTAGCGCAATTTACATAGGGCAGGCTCAGAGAGGGGAGAAAAAAACATGTAAAAAGAGGAGCCAAAATTGAGCTGGGGGTTTCTATTCTCATCTTTTGGATCACCTACCTTCACACCTCGACAATGTATTTTCCTTTGCTTGCCAATAAAACTGAGCTGTAACACTGGGTCCATCCATCGCTTCAAATTTGGCTGTGGCAAGACAGAACCGAGGAAATTACACATTCCCCCAACAGAATAAGAAATGAAAAAGTCAGTTCAGTTCAGTCACTCAGTCATATCCAACTCTTTTTGACCCCATGGATGACAGCACCACAGGCCTCCCTGTCCATCACCAACTCCTGGAGTTTACTCAAACTCATGTCCATTAAGTGATACCATCCAACCATCTCTTCCTCTGTTGACCCCTTCTCCCACCTTCAATCTTTCCCATCATCAGGGTCTTTTCGAATGAGTCAGCTCTTTACATCAGGTGGCCAAAGTATTGGAGTTTCATATTCAGCATCAGTCTTTCCAATGAATATTCAGGACTGATTTCATTTAGGATGGACTGGTTGCATCTACTTGCAGTCCAAGGGACTCTCAAGAGTTAACACCACAGTTAAAAAGTGTCAATTTTTTGGTGCTCAGCTTTCTTTATGGTCCAAGTCTCACATACACACATGATAATTGGAAAAACCATAGCTTTGAGTAGATAGACCTTTGTTGGCAAAGTAATGTCTCTGCTTTTTAATATGCCGTCCAGTTGGTCATAACTTTTTTTCCAAGGAACAAGTGTCTTTTAGTTTCATGGCTGTAGTCACCAGCTGCAGTGATTTTGGAGCCCCCAAAGATAAAGTCTCTCACTGTTTCCCCATCTATTTTCCATGAAGTGATGGGACCATATGCCATGATCTTGGTTTTCTGAATGTTGAGTTATAAGCCAGCCTTTTCATTCTCCTCTTTCACTTTCATCAAGAGACTCTTTAGTTCTTCTTTGCTTTCTGCCATAAGGGTGGTGTCATCTGCACATCTGGGGTTATTGATAGTTCTCCCAGCAATCTTGATTCTAGCTTGTGCTAGAAATGAAAGAGTAAGTAGGAATTACTCTAGAAATAGTACAAGGATAGTTCTGGAGTAACACATAAGATGGCCGTTTTACTACTGAAACAGAGTTTTATAAATAATCCATTACATTCTTTTATAGTTGTACCTTATTTTTTTGCTAAAAGGAATGTAGGAATCATTATACATATTTAGTCTTTTAGTTTGAATCTGTTAATTTACTAAGTGAACTATGAATAAAGAGTTCTATGTTTTTTTCCCAAATAATACTTTTGGAAATAAGTTTTTGGTGACACACAGAAAAAGTGGTTGTGTGGTCATTTAAAATGGGTCAGAGCTAAACATGCAAGTGCAATGGAAACTTGGCCTTGAATCTGCTTCTAGAATGAAAATCTACTGTGCAAAGGAGACTGGGAGTGATCTTGAGCAGCCATGGCCTGCAAAGGCTTGGAGCAGGGCTTGGGTTTCCAGCTGGAGATTGAGTCTGGGTAGTGGCAGTGAAAGCATCAGATCCTAGGCACTAGACCAGCGGTCAGTGACAAGGGCCTTGGCCTTTTGGCTTTGCAGAAATGAATTCCCACAAAGATGGAAAGCAGTGAAACAAGTCAAGTATTTATTATGAGGAAAAAGAGTAGAGTATGTGTGGATACATACAAGGGCAGATGCAGAAGGAGAGTGCCAGGTCACGTCCTCATGGCAGTTTGAATCACTTTGACAGGGCATTTCTTCTGGGTTTCCTTTCGCCAATCACTTTGATTTGCCTCATTCACAGTCCATATTTGATATACCTTAGAACCGTCCCATGTGTATACATCCATCGTTAACCAAAGTGGATATTACCAAAAAGGCATATGGGTAGGGAACATCCCTTGACATAACTCCCCTCTGGCCTCCAAAGAGCCTTTTATGTGCATGTGTTGTCAGGGAGGTCTCTTGACTTCAGGAATGAGAGGTATGTGGTCTGGCCGGGGCCCAGACTCCTGCCTTAATTGTCCCGCTAATCTCATCTTGGAGTTTCAGTCCATAGAGAATGAATCTCCAGTTGCTTTACCTTGGCGGGTAGGGGGAAGTCCTCCTGCCTCAGGAGGTTCCCTGGATTGGCCTGCCTCTTTAATCACCAGCGTTAGTCCTGGAAAGGGTATTTCTAAGTCCTAAATGTGTATAGCCTACTAGAGCATTTCAGTTTCCCTAAGTTTTTTTTTTAGATATGTTTTTAAACTCTTTGTTTCTAAACAAGATGGTTAGTCTAGTTCTTCAGAGCATAGCAATGATATAACTGGAGTTTCAATGAAAGCAGCTTTGTTGGAGTTCCCTAGTTCATTGTTTTTGTCAGAGGTCCTAAGAAATATCACTGCTGGAAGATGGGTTTGACTCAAGTTTTGTCATGTGATTTCTCAATCAGTTTAATTGTTCACAGGACATAGTAGGAGTCAACACATGGCACATGCTATTCAATACACATTATTTTGATGGCAAAGGACTATTAAGGAGAGAAAAAGGAATAGCTTTCAACTAAGTTTAATTAAGTATCACCTGAAAACACAGTAAATGAAAAACAATTTCAATATAAATATTGAAAGAAGTTTTCATTTATTTATTTGTTACTTTTCAATTAGGTGCTCTAATGAAGTCAAAGAATTTTTGTGATTCTCTCCCTAACCCTTCAAATGTAGTTCCTAGTTCAACAAAATTAGCATCACCCCAGATTGCTAGAAATTCAGAATCTTGGACCCCATCTTAGATCAACTGAATCAGGAACTGCATTTTAATAAGATCACTAGGAGAATTAACACACATTAAAGTTTTCTGACTTTGTCCTTTTTTGACCTGTACCACAGACTAACTTCTTTTACTTTACAGGTAAGGAAATTGAGACTTAGAGAAGCCAAACAATAGCCTTGAAGGTCATGGCCAGTTAATGCCAGAAGTAGAACTAGCTGGGGCCCAGATGTTCTTTCTTTTACACCCATTAACAATCCAGTGGATGTACCCTTTATCCTGTTGTGTTCCATGGGCTTGTTTCAGAAGTCTTTCTATGGGGCAGTGACTGGGATAATGATATGGAGATGATTTACTTCTATGAAACAAGAGAGAGGATTTTGCTCTTCCAATCAGCCAAGATACACTGCTCCAGGGGGAATGACTAGCAAGTGCAAACAGTATGCAACAAAAAGATTTAAGGCAAGTAAGGGTTGTAGCCAGGTAAAACCACCACAGACATGGAGTTCAATACAGAGTTCCCTCCGTTGCATGAAGAAATAGCAAGTCTTTCAAAGAGATTTGCAATGGTTGGCAGTCCTTGGACTGCCCAACATTTCTCTTTGCAGTGCCATTCATTCATTGAGAGAAACAAGGGATTTCAGCCTGTGACTGCATAACTAAACCCTCTTCTTTGCCAACTGATTAGAGAGCAGTGTGGGACTGCTTACTTTAAACGCCTTAATAGAATGAAATCAGGGATGTCATTCCTCTTTTTAAAATGCTGATATCCATAGAGAGATGTAAATCTAATATTTTGACATATTGAAATTAACAGCTACAATGGTTATTCATGGTTATTTGCATATGACTATTTCATGTCCTGGGACCTTTTTAAAAGCTTAAAGTGTCTCCTGGGGAAAATTGGAAGCTCAAGGAAGTGGAATTCATGAAATAGATGAGTTCTCCCCTGTATTTCAGTGATTTTTACTATAGAATGAGATAATTTACTTATAGAAAATGTTTTTGGATTTACTATTAATTAATTTGTGCATTCATTTATTTTCATTTCACAGTTTTTCTCCAAAGAAATTTAAGCAGCTTCCAGGATCAAATTCATTAGAAGATAACAAATAAAATAGTTGAGGAATTAGGGTCTAAAGAAAAATGAAGCGGACAAAATAAAATAAAGCATGCCTGGGGGCAAATGGGCTTCCATGGTGGTTCAGACAGTAAAGAATCGCCTGCAATGTAGGAGACCTGGGTTCAATTCCTGGGTTAGGAAGATCCCCTGGAGAAGAGAATGGCTACCCACTCCAGTATTCTTGCCTGAAGAATGCAAGCCTGGTGGGTTACAGTCCATAGGGCTGCAAAGAGTTGGACATGACTGAGTGACTAGCACATGAGGCAATCCCCCAAATGCTTACCATTATCCATTAAATCAAATTGAAATGTAAATGTTTTTCAGCTCCTTATAATCATGAAAAAATAATATATAGTCAGTAAGAGGATTTAAGTTAGCTGTAGCAAAAAAAAGATGCTCCAAACTCAAAACAACATTTCCCAATTTTTGGCTAGAAAGTTCTGTAATTTTTTATCTATTAAAAAAATAAAAATACTTTAAGATTCAGGTATTTTGTCCCACATCATACAACTCTCTGAATAAGCAGGTTTCATATGATTAATCTTCATTTTAAAATTTGCCAGAAGATAAAATTTAGACATGAAATTGATATATAAAATGAAAAATATAACATTTTTTGGAGTGCCAGAAATTTTGATTGGTATCGTTAAGACTTTTACTACTAAACATAGATAATATATATTAATTTACAAATTAGCTATGAGGAGGTACTGATATGTGGCTCACAGTCTATGTAAGGAGAAAAGATATACTGAAGATACACATGGCAATGAGAAAAACAAGTATAAAGCAATGCATCAGACCTAGCTACCTAAGCAATATGAAAATATTCTTTAGGGCACTTAGGTGACATGCAGCCATTAATTGGCTAGTTGGCTTTCACATGCTGTCAATTAATCTTTAAAACCATTAAAGCCTAGCATGGCACTAGAGGAAAGCAATCACAGTAATCTTTCAAACTGGGAAACAAAGATTATTCTACTAATTAGTATCTTCTCTTTGCTGAAAGCAACTGAAATCTATGTTGGCATAAGCATGCAATTTTTAGCAATCCTGCAACTCATTGGAAAAGACCCTGATGCTGGAAAAGACTGAAGGCCAAAAGAGAAGGCAGAGGATGAGATGGTTAGATAGCATCACTAACTCAATGGACATGGATTTGACCAAACTCCAAGAATTGGTGAGGGACAAGAAAGCCTGGATGTTATAGTCCATAGGTAAGGTAAAGTCGCTCAGTCGTGTCCGACTCTTTGCGACCCCATGGACTGCAGCCTACCAGGCTCCTCCGTCCATGGGATTCTCCAGGCAAGAATACTGGAGTGGGTTGCCATTTCCTTCTCCAGGGGATCTTCCCAACCCAGGGATCGAACCCAGGTCTCCTGCATTGGAGGCAGACGCTTTAACCTCTGAGCCACCAGGGAAGCCCCTAAATAGGGTGACGAAAAGTTGGATATGACTTAGTGACTGAACAGCAGCAACAGCAAATATTAAATATAGTGAAGGTGAAGGAAGTGCTATGGGAACATATAGCTAAGGGCAAGTCAGGAGAAATAACAATAATGTTAGATATGCAGATGACACCACCCTTACGGCAGAAAGTGAAGAGGAACTAAAAAGCCTCTTGATGAAAGTGAAAGAGGAGAGTGAAAAATTTGGCTTAAGGCTCAACATTCAGAAAACGAAGATCATGGCATCTGCTCCTGTCTCTTCATGGGAAATAGATGGGGAAACAGTAGAAACAGTGTCACACTTTATTTTTTGGGCTCCAAAATCACTGCAGATGGTGACTGCAGCCATGAAATTAAAAGACAATTACTCCTTGGAAGAAAAGTTATGACCAACCTAGATAGCATATTCAAAAGCAGAGGCATTACTTTGCCAACAAAGGTCCATCTAGTCAAGTCTATGGTTTGTTCAGCGGTCATGTATGGATGTGAGAGTTGGACCATGAAGAAAGCTGAGCGCCAAAGAATTGATGCTTTTGAACTGTGGTGTTGGAGAAGACTCTTGAGAGTCCCTTGGACTGCAAGGAGATCCAACCAGTCCATTCTAAAGGAGATTTCTTTGGAAGGAATGATGCTAAAGCTGAAACTCTAGTACTTTGGCCACCTCATGCGAAGAGTTGACTCATTGGAAAAGACTCTGATGCTGGGAGGGATTGGGGGCAGGAGGAAAAGGGGATGACAGAAGATGAGATGGTTGGATGGCATCACCGACTCAATGGACATGAGTTTGTGTGAACTCCGGGAGTTGGTGATGGACAGGGAGGCTTGGTGTGCTGCGATTCCTGGGGTCGCAAAGAGTCGAACACGACTGACGGGCTGAGCTGAACTGAAGTAGGAAAACTTTTCTTTAGGAAGTGCTTGTTGGGCTGGGATATGATGGATGAGGAGGGTGTAATAATGAGAAAGGGAAGAGTGAGAGGGAAGAATTTGGAACTAGGTTGGGGAGATGACGCAGTATTTCTGAAGTCACCGAGATAGGAGCATTTCATATTCAAGGGCCTGAAAGGAGACAAATAGACTGTAGGTACAGTGTCTCAGTAAAAAGAAAAGAAGGGCTTCCCTGGTGGCTCAGTGGTAAAGAATCAGCCTGCCAATGCAGGAGACACAGGTTCGATCCCTGGTCTGGGAATGTCTCACAAGCTGTACACCAGCTAAGTCTGCGCACCACAACCATTGGGCCTGTGCTCTAGAGCCCAGGAGCCACAACTCCTGAGCCCACATGAACTACAGTCTGTGCTCTACAACAGAAAAAGCCACGACAATGAGAAGCCTGTACACCACAGCTAGAGAGTAGCCCCCACTCACCGCAACTAGAGGAAAACTCCTACAGCAACAAAGAGCCAGTGCAGCCAAAAATAAGTAAATAAATAAAATTATTTTAAAATAAAGGAAAAGGAAAGAAATCATCCCACTGATTGCAGCCCAATTCTTTGTAGATTTTCCACTAAATAAAGCAAAACCTAATGATAAGTGCTTTCCTGGAACTCATACAGCCGGACCCTGCCGACAAGGCCACAGGCCCAGATTTTCAGCTCTTATGCTATGTGTGCTTGCCCTATTCCATACAATCCACCCAGAACTGCTCCTTGAATTTACCCAAAGCTCTTTTATTTCCTCACCTTCTCTATACACAGAACATCATTAGTCTAAAATTAGAATTAGACAAATAGTACCTGCCTCAAGGAGTGTGAAACACACTTGGCTCAGTAAGAAGTGTGTAAAGAGGGCAGCGTCCCACTCACTGCAGTATGTATTTCTGTAAGTACAGTAATTTGGATGGAAGGAAAAGAGCCTAAGAACTAAGGCTTTATCCTGCCTTCTATAATAATGGCCAATATACGATGGCCTCTAAAATCTCAATTAACAGGATGAGGCAGAGAGAAATGTTAATTTCATCAAAAGGCCTGTTTGGTATCAAGATTAGCAAGACTAGCTCTCCAGCAGGAGAGAGCTAGGGTCCTGTGTATGCAGGCCACTAAGTCACACTGCCCACTGGCACATGGGATCATTTGGAAGTGGTCCTGCACTGGCATGAGGTTGGTACAGCTTTTTAATGCTTGTCATTTCAGAAACAGCAGCTCATAGTTGTTTAATCATAAGTGCAGAGCCTACAAACTAGGCTTTCATAGAGTGGGCTGCATTTAAAAAATGATTCAACTCTTTAAGCCTGATACCACATTTCAGGTAGTAGAGATTATTAAGTAACTGTTTTTTTTTTTTTTTTTTGTCGTTGTTGTTAACAAAAGACGATCTAATATTGAAATCACCGAGTTGCTTAAAAACTGATGTTTTGCCTCTTTTTATTGGTGTTTTTGTAGTTTTTAATGAAAGAGAGACACAATGAAAAGCCTCTTCACCTGAGTTTTTATGGAGAGTCAGTCAGTAATCCCCATATAATTGTTGAATCAGGTAATGTTTTGTTCAAAGACCTTATGCTAGGATATGCTTCATATTGAAATATTGAAGTTACCAAGGGTGACTTATAGGTCTTTAATGATGATTTTGAGGGTAACATGTCAAAAAGCAAATATGAAAGTAAAATGAAGTTACATATTTGAATATTATATAGCAGTTTGAAACAGTGGTATGCAACTATATGGATGAACATTAGCAACATTAATAGTAAATGAAAAAAGGCTCTGAAAGATTAAATACTGCATGCTAAAGTTAAAAATTAAAACATTATATATATATTTAATAAAATACATAAAAATAGATGCCAGGTAAAGATGAATAATGGCTGCCCCTCAGTATTCTTGCCTGGAGAAACACAACTGAGCAACTAACTTTCAAAGATGAATATGGTATTCAGGATGATGGTTAATTTGGGTTAGAGAAAAAAGCACTAGGGTGATGGGGAAACCAGTGGTCATGTATGGATGTGAAAGGTGGACTGTGAAGAAAGCTGAGTGCTGAAGAATTGATGCTTTTGACCTGTGGTGTTGGAGAAGACTCTTGAGAGTCCCTTGGACTGCAAGGAGATCCAACCAGTCCATTCTGAAGGAGATCAACCCTGGGATTCCTTTGGAAGGAATGATGCTAAAGCTGAAACTCCAGCACTTTGGCCACCTCATGTGAAGAGTTGACTCATTGGAAAAGACTTTGATGCTGGGAGGGATTGGGGGCAGGAGGAGAAGGGGATGACAGAGGATGAGATGGCTGGATGGCATCACAGACTCGATGGACATGAGTTTGGGTGAACTCAGGGAGTTGGTGATGGACAGGGAGGCCTGGCGTGCTGCAATTCATGAGGTCGCAAAGAGTCAGACACAACTGAGTGACTGAACTGAACTGATGGGGAAACCATACTGTTAGACTTAAGTTGATGCCAAATACTAGTTGTTTCCTTGGATGGTGGATTCTCAGGTATTTATTTCCTTTTTATACATAATCAAACATATATAATAGATTGATTTTTAAAAAAAAATGTTCTCAGTGTTTTCTCACTTCTATTCCTGCCTCTTGCAGTGATTTTGTAATTGCACTCTGCAGAGGTGAGGGAGAAAGATTCCAGAAATAATAGACATTCCTGACCCTGACTGGTCATTTTAATTGTTCCTTTGAAGGGAGAAGAGATATACAAACATGGCCAATCTGTCATACACAACTGGAAAGGCAACATATAGCATCGTGGGAGATCTACAGAACCTCAGGCCACCAGCAAACTTCCACTTGAGAAAAGCCTGTGCAGAAATAAAGCACAGACATTCCAAATTATGAAGTTTTCTCAGATTATAGGCTTTACATTTCAAAGCTGTGTGGCCCTTAAAAATTAGGATTCATTGGGTGAAAGTGGTGTAGAGCATGGTAGAGGGAGTGAACCAGAATTGCATGGTATTGGGAGAGGCTTTTTAACAAATGCATACTTTTGATGTGTGTATTTGTATAATATCACAGGTCTTCACACAGTCAATCCTGGTCTCCTAGCTCATAATTAATTCTTTTCTTTACAATTCAAACAGAGGGTCTTTTGTGGGGGAAAAATCATTTTGTCTATATTAAAAAATTTACCTAATTGGTATACAGCATGGTGTTATGCTTGCTTATTTGCAGTTTTGGAAATCTCTGTTCCCCATGGATTTCTGGTTACAGCTAGCTCTATATCCATCTTTCACTGTGCTAGTCAGCGCTTTTACCATTAGTGCCTTCTTTCTTCAGCAGTAATCGTATAATTTTTAGGCTTTGGGTTGCTGTCTGCAAGTATTATGCTTTCTAGGGATATGTGCATTTTACTAAGAAATCTTTGAACAATGGCCTTGGTCAATATACCTTTTGGTAATTAAGTGTCAGAGAAATTGGTATCTATATGCTGCTTGTCTGAAGTTAGCCTATAAACTGACTTGGGATGTGATGTTCTAGTTGGGGCGCTTAAAAATCGTGTTGTTTCTATTTGTCCTGAAATAGTATTAGTAGCATTGTTTCTGAAATAACATGTGGAATTTTTATTTCAGTATCCAAACTGGCCTCAGAGCTTCAGTGTTCAATAGGAAGACACTGTTTTGGCAAAGATCCAAGAGAGAAAGATAATAACTCATTCTGTTAGATCCCTACTGCTGGTTCAACTAAACATGAATTCAGCTAAATTATCTATGCTGATGGAGGGGAAAAGTGACCTAAGTGATCAAAAACTAGAAAACAAAAAAAAGATTGCCTGGATAATACAGAGACAATCTTTTTAAAACAAATGTTTAAAATTACCCTACTTTGTTCTTTCAGAATTCAATAGTGATTTTCTTCTCTCTTGGAGCCAGTTAGATGGGGTGTTAAGCATTTTGCACAATGAAAAATAATAGTATTAACAGAGAGAGAAAAAAAAAAAAAACTATTAAAAAGGTGGCTCTGTGTTCAAGAATCTGTTTACAATGTAAGAGATGAGGGTTTGATCCCTGGGTCAGGGAGATCCCCTGGAGAAGGAAATGGCAAGCCACTCCAGTATTCTTGCCTAGGAAATCCCTTAGACAGAGAGGCCGGATGGGCTACAATCCACGGGATCACAAAAGAGTTGGATGTGATTTAGCAACTAAACAATAACAACAATCTATTGAACACCTAATTTTGTTGTATATATAGCTATAAATAAGATATGATTATGTCTACTTTGTTTTTTCAATGTGTATGTGTGTGGATTTCTTACTAGAGTAAGAGCTAACAAAATTTATCCATATTAAATATTTGAACAAAATCATTGAACAGCTACATTTTCTTTACATATGAACATCTGTGTTCTATTGTAACACATATTATTTATTTTAAAAAATTCAAATAATATTAAAAAGTTATAATGATGTGTGATAAAAAAGAATTATAATAAAAAAGTATAATCATCTGCCTTTCTCCTTTCACAAATCTAGAGTCCTCTACAAATAAAACTACTTTGTAATCATTTAGATATTTCCTTGAATATTTTTTAAGCAAAAAATTAAAAAAATAAAACTATTCTTTCTGTATTTGTATTTTGAGAAGTTAAGATTTTGCATTGTTATGTTTTTTATTAGGCATATGGTTAGGTAGCATCACTAACTCAATGGGCATGAATTTGACCAAACCCCAGGAGATAGTAGAGGACAGAGGAGACTGGCTTGTTAGAGTCCATGGGGTCACAAACAGTAGGACATGGCTTCGGTTCAGTTCAGTCACTCCGTTGTGTTTGACTCTTTGCAACCACATGGACTGCAGCATTCCAGGCTTCCCTATCCATCACTAGCTTCTGGAGCTTGCTCAAACTCATGTCCACTTGAGTTGGAGGTACCCTCCAACCATCTCATCCTCTGTCGTCCCCTTCTCTTGCTGCCTTCAATATTGCCCAGCATCAGGTTCTTTTCCAATGAGTAAACTCTTCACATCAGGTGGCCAAAGTATTGGAGTTTCCGCTTCACCATCAGTCCTTTCAATGAATACTCAGGACTGATTTCCTTTAGGATTGACTGGTTTGATCTCCTTGTGGTCCAAGGGACTCTCAAGAGTGTGCTCCAACACCACAATTTAAAAGCATCAGCTTTCTTTATGGTCCAACTCTCACATCCATACATGACTACTGGAAAAACCATAGCCTTTACTAGACGGACCTTTGTTGGCAAAGTAATGTCTCTGCTTTTTAAAATGCTGTCTAGGTTTGTCACAGTTTTTCTTCCAAGGAGCAAGCATCTTTTAATTTCATGGCTGCAGTCACCATCTGCAATGATTTCGGAGCCCAAGAATGTCTGCCGCTCTTTCTCCATCTATTTGGCATGAAGTGATGGGACCAAACGCCATGATCTTTGTTTTTTGAGTGTTGAGTTTAAGCCAGCTTTTTCACTTTCCTCTTTAACTTTCATCAAGAGGCTCTTTAATTCCTCTTCACTTTCTGCCACAAGGGTGGTGTTATCTGCATATCTAAGGTTATTGATATTTCTCTAAGCAGTTTTGATTCCAACTTGTGTTTTATCCAGCATGGCATTTCCTATGAAGTTCTCAGCATAAACAGGCTTCAATATACAGCCTTGACGTACTCTTTTCACAGTTTTGAACCAGTCATTGTTCCATGTCTGGTTCTAACTATTGCTTCTAGACCTGCATAAGGATTTCTCAGGAGGCAGGTAAGGGGTATCCCCATCTCTTGAAGAAGTTTCCATAGTTTGTTGCCATCCACACAGTTAAGGGCTCTGGCCTGTCAATAAAGCAGAAGTAGATGTTTTTCTAGAACTCTCTTGCCTTTTCTATGATCCAACAGATGTTGGCAGTTTGATTTCTGGCTCCTCTGCCTTTTCTAAATCCAGCTTGAGCATCTGGAATCTCTCAGTTCATGTACTGTTGAAGCCCAGTTTGGAGAATTTTGAGTATTACATTGCTAGCATGTGAGATGAGTGCAATTGTGTGGTAGTTTGAGCATTCTTTGACATTACCTTTCTTTGGGATTGGAATGAAAACTGACCCTTTCCATTCCTGTGGCCTCTGCTGAGTTTTCCAAATTTGCTGGCATATTGAGTGCAGCACTTTCACAGCATCATCATTTAGGATTTGAAATAGCTCAACTAGAATTCCATTGCCTCCACTAGCTTTGTTCATAGTGATGCGTCTTAAGGCCCACTTGACTTTGTGTTCCAGGATGTCTGGCTCTGGGTGAGTGATCACACAGTCGTGTTTATCTGGGTCATTAAGATCTTTTTTTGACTAGTTCTTCTGTGTATTCTTGCTATCGTTTGTTAATAACTTTTGCTTTTGTTACATACATACCATTTCTGTCCATTATTGTGCTCATCTTTGCATGAAATATTCCCTTGGTATCTCTAATTTTCTTGAAGACATCTCTAGTCTTCCCATTGCCTTATTTTCCTCTATATTTGCACTGATTACTTAGAAAGGCTTTCTTATCTCTCCTTGCTATTTTTGGAACTGCATTCAGATGGGCATATCTTTCCTTTTCTCCTTTACCTTTTGCTTATCTTATCTTCTCAGTTATTTGTAAGGCCTCCTCAGACAACCATTTTCCCTTTTTGCATTTATTTTTCTTGCAGATGACTATAATCGTCATATCAACAAGGGTTCGAAATGCAGTACTTGGGGGGTGCAATCTCAAAAATGACAGAATGATCTCTATTTGTTTCCAAAGAAAACCATTCAATATCACAGTAAGTCTATGACCCAACCACTAATGCTGAAGAAGCTGAAGTTGAATGGTTCTATGATGACCTACAAGACCTATAACTAACACCAAATAAAGATGTCCTTTTCATCATACGGGACTGGAATGCAAAACTAGGAAGTCAAGAGATACCTGGAGTAACAGGCAAGTTTGGTTTTGGAGTAAAAAATGAAACAGGGCAAAGGCTAACAGAGTTTTGCCAAGAGAATACACAGGTCATAGCAAACACCCTCTTCAGCAGAAGAGATGACTCTACACATGGACATCACTGAAAGTACTGAAATTAGATTAATTGTATTCATTGCAGCCAAAGATGGAGAAGCTTGTGCAGTCAGAAAAACAGGACTGGGAGCTGACTGTGGCTCAGATCATGAGCTCCTTATTGCAAAATTCAGACTTAAGTTGAAGAAAGTAGGGAAAAGCACTAGACTATTCGCAAAGAGTTGGACACTACTGAGTGACTGAACTGAACTGAACTGATTCAGAAATGACCTAAATCAAGTCCCTTATGATTATACATAACTTAGCAACCAACAGTAACACAAAGTAGTTAAAAATGAACTACCCTCAAATTTAGTAGCCTAAAACAACAAACATGTATTATCTCACAATTTCTGGAAGTCAGGCATCCAGGAGCCCATATAGCTGGTTGGTTTTGCTCAGCGTCTCTCATGAAGGTGCCATTGAGATGTTAAGTGGGGCTGCATCATTTGAAGCTTCATTTGGGATTGGACAATCAAATGCTTACAAGCCTTATTCAGGCGGTTGTTGGAGAGAAGCTTCAGTTCTTTGCCACATGGGACGTTTCAAGGATGCTCAAAATTTTGTGTATCCTCAAGCATGGCAGCTGATTACCCCCAGAGCATACACATAGGCACAGGTATTTTTGAGTTAAAAGGATACTATAACCTTTTGTAACCTAAGCTTGTGCGTGACATACTATCATTTCTGTCCCATTCTATTGGTCATACAGACAGACATCAGTCCAGTGCAAAAGGGAGTTATCTGGGGGAATGGACACCAAGAGGCAGAGCCACTGGAATTCCTCAAAAGTGCTGAATATTACAATTTGTAGCACTCTATCCCTTTGAGTCTTCTGCTGCTCCCAGTTTCTCTTAGTTGCTCAGATTACCCAATGTGGTAATAGCACAATTTTATTAGGTCAAAGCTCAATTTATATCATATGGCTATTAGAGGTATATTTTGAGACTTCACATGTCTGAGAATTTATATCCTAACTCAGTTTGTCAGGGCATAAAACTCTAGGGTGAAAATAGTTTTTCCCACAGAATTTCAAACACATGGCTCAATTTTTGTTTATCTCTTGTGGTTGCTTTTAGAAAGTGAGACAACTTTCCTATATCCAGTTCTTATATATTTATTTCTGGAATACTTTAAGGCCTTCTCTTTATTTGTGGTGCTTTGAAATTTTTCAATGGTGCACCTCATAAGGTTGCAATACAGAATGCCCCATTAAATTTGAATTTCAGATAAATAATAAATACATTTCTCACAGAAGTGTGTCCCAAACATTGCATGTAACATATTATACTAAAAATCATTGTTATACTTAAGATTATTTTATGGCCCATCTTGCATTTCTATTTGCTGGATTTGCCAAACCTAGTACCTCAGAGTGATAAGTGATCCATCCTTCTTCCTTCCTTCTTTCCTTTCTTTCCTTCCCTCTCTGCCTCCGTATCTACCCCACTCTGTCTGTTGGTCTTTTTCCAACTCTCTGATGAAAGTAAAAGAGGAGAGTGAAAAAGTTGGCTTAAAGCTCAACATTCAAAAAACGAAGATCATGGCATCCGGTCCCATCACTCCATGGGAAATAGATGGAGAAACGGTGGAAACAGTGTCAGACTTTAATTTTGGGGGCTCCAAAATCACTGCAGATGGGATTGCAACCATGAAATTAAATGACGCTTACTCCTTGGAAGAAAAGTTATGACCAACCTAGATAGCATATTCAAAAGCAGAGACATTACTTTGCCGACTAAGGTCCGTCTAGTCAAGGCTATGGTTTTTCCAGTAGTCATGCATGGATGTGAGAGTTGGACTGTGAAGAAGGCTGAGCACTGAAGAATTGATGCTTTTGAGCTGTGGTGTTGGAAAAGACTCTTGAGAGTCCCTTGGACTGCAAGGAGATCCAACCAGTCCATTCTGAAGGAGATCAGCCCTGGGATTTCTTTGGAAGGAATGATGCTAAAGCTGAAACTCCAGTACTTTTGCCACCTCATGAGAAGAGTTGACTCATTGGAAAAGACTCTGATGCTGGGAGGGATTGGGGGCAGGAGGAGAAGGGGATGACCAAGGATGAGATGGCTGTATGGCATCACTGACTCGATGGACGCGAGTCTGAGTGAACTCGGGAGTTGGTGATGGACAGGGAGGCCTGGCGTGCTGCGATTCATGGGGTCTCAAAGAGTCAGGCACGACTGAGTGACTGAACTGAACTGAACTGATCTTCTTCTTTCAACTGTGTGGAAAACCTTGCAATTCAATTTGGGGAGATGAAATAAAGATTATTTCTAAAATATCTCCTCCTCCTTATTCTCAGTTAAGTGCTTGACACACGTGCTCTCTTCTGGGGAGACTGAGGAGCATTCTTCTGGTTGTATGTAGTAGAGATGGGACCTGGTTACAAATTTTCTTTATTTAGATTTTTTTGGTCTAAATGGTCTTGCTTCAGTTACATCACAACTACTGTCTTCTCTGATACCTACCCCATGGCTCTAACTTACACATATTTCAATCGATGTGTGTCCTGAATTAGCTTGTATATTTTGTCATTTTATGTAGGATTTTAGCTTTTAGAACTTAAGGTTAAATTTGCTGAGTTAAGACTATATTCTTTTCTTTTTCTCTGAAGTTTTCCACCCTTTCTTTCTTCTTGTGTTAGTTTAAGGTCATCTAAGAGGCAGACACCAAGATTGTTTAGATAAGTCAGAAATATTACTCCTCATAGGAAATGCCTGTGAGGAAAAAGCAGGAGAGAGACGTGATGGAGGCTGGGAGATCTGTCAGACCAGTTTGCAGTTTTGATATTTTGAAGGAGTGAGGAAAGGAAGAAAAACTGAGTGGAGGAGTTTTAGGTAGCAATACAGTTCAGAGAATTCAGTAAAGTTGATGAAATTGATTGATCAAGCTAAAGTTACCTCTCAAAGAAGTCCACATCTCCCAGGACCTGACTTGTGTTAGTATTCCTACAAAGCTTACTCCTTGGCCAGGAGCAGCTTATGGGAAATGTGGCCTCAGTGTAAATGCAGTGGTATATTTCAGAGTAAAACAAATGAGCTGTTGGTCATTTATGCTCCCCACAGTAGAAGATCTGAGAGGTGTGTTTTCATGGCTACTATATTCCTACTCTTCAATTCACTCTATCCTTATGGTTTATGATTATAATTAGCACCCCCACACATACATGTTTTAGCACAGAATTTCACAGAAACATAAACCACAAAAACATACATATACAGATACATGTATATGTTAATATATATACACATAGAGACTAATGCTGGAGAAAGAAATAGAAACCCACTCCAGTATTCTTGCCTAGAAAATCCTGTGGACAGAGGAGCCTGGTGGGCTGTTGTCCATAGGGTCACACAGAGTCAGACACAACTGAAGCAATTAGCATGCATATGTGTGTTGGAGAAGGAAGTGGCAACCCACTCCAGTATTCTTGCCTGGAGAATCCCAGGGAGAGAGGAGCCTGGTGGGCTGCCATCTATGGGATCACACAGAGTCAGACTCGACTGAAGCGACTTAGCAGCAGCAGCAGAGGCTAATACATAGAAAAAATAATATATATATTCATATATATATGTGTATATATTCATATACACAGTCAGTTATATGTATATGTATATTCATATACACAGTCAGTCTTCATACATATTCATTTATGAATATATACACATATATATATGAATATATACACATATATATATGAACATATACTCATATATATATGATCATGAACTCATTATTGCAAAATTCGGACTTGAAGAAAGTAGAGAAAACCACTAGGCCATTAGGTATGACTTAAATTGAATCCCTTACGATTATACAGTGGCAGTGACAAACAGATTCAGGAGATTAGATCTGATTGACAAAGTGCATGAAGAATTAAGGGAAGTTTGTAGTATTGTACAGAAGGCAATGATCAATCATCAACAAGAAAATGAAATGCAAAAAGGCAAAATTGTTGTTTGAGGAGGCCTTACAAATAGCTGAGAAAAGAGAAGCAAAAGGCAAAGAGAAAAGATAAATTAGACCTATCTGGATGCAGTGTTCTAAAGAATAAGAAGGAGAGATAAGAAAGCCTTCCCAAGTGATCAGTGCAAATAGGTAGAGGAAAACAATAGAATGGGAAAAAATAGAGATCTCTTTAAGAAAATTAGAGATACTAAGGAAACATTTCATTTAAAGATGGGCACAATTAAAGAAAATGTATGGACCTAACAGAAACAGAAGATATTAAGAAGAGGTGGAAAAGATAAACAGAATAACTATACAAAAGAGATCTTAATGAGCTGGATAACCATGATGGTGTGATCACTGACCTAGAGCCAGACATCCTGGAGTGTGAAGTCAAGCAGGCCTTAGGGAATATCACTATGAGCAAAGCTAGTAGAGGTGATAGAATTCCAGCTGAACTATTTCAAATCCAAAATGATGATGCTGTGGAAGTGCTGCATGCAATATGCCAGTTTTCACATTTGAAAAATTCAGCAGTGGCCACAATAGTGGAAAAGGTCAGTTTTCATTGCAATCCCCAAAAAGGTCAATGCCAAAGAATATTCAAGCTACCACACAATTGCACTCATCTCACACACTAGAAAATAATGCTCAAAATTTTCCAAACTGGGCTTCAATAGTATGTGAACTGAGAAATTCCAGATGCTCAAGCTGGATTTAGAAAAGGCAGAAGAACCCAGGGATCAAATTGCCAATATCTATTGAATCATAGAAAAAGCTAGATAATTCCAGAAAAATATCTACTTCTCCTTAATTGACTACACTAAAGCTTTTGACTGTGTTAAGTTCAGTTCAGTTGCTCAGTCGTGTCTGACTCTGCATCTCCATGGACTGCAGCATGCCAGGTTTCCCCGTCCATCACCAATTCCCAGAGCTTACTCAAACTCATGTCCATCGAGTAGGTGATGCCATCCAATCATCTTATCCTCTGTTGTCCCCTTCACCTCCCTCCCTCAACCTTTCCCAACATTAAGGTCTTTTCCAATGAGTCAGTTCTTCCCATCAGATGGCCAGTGTATTGGAGTTTCAGCTTTAGCATCAGGCCTTCCAATGAATATTCAGGACTGGTTTCCTTTAGGAGGGACTGGTTGCATCTCCTTGCAGTCCAAGGGACTCTTGAGTCTTCTCCCAAAACTGCAGTTCAAAAGTGTCAATTCTTTAGTGCTCAGCTTTCTTTATCCAAGTCTCACATGCATACATGAGAACTGGAAAAACCATAGCTTTGACTAGATGCACCTTTGTTGGCAAAGAAAAGTCTCTGCTTTTTAATATGCTGTCTAGATCAGTCATAGCTTTTCTTCCAAGGAGCAACTGTCCTTTAATTTCATGGCTGCAGTCACCATCCACTGTGATTTTGGAGGCCCCCAAAATAAAGTCTGACACTGTTTCCACTGTTTCCACATCTATTTGCCATGAAGTGATGGGACCCAATGCCATGATCTTCGTTTTTTGAATGTTGAGCTTTAAGCCAGCTTTTTCACTCTCCTCTTTCACTTTCATCAGGAGGCTCTTTAGTTCCTCTTCAATTTCTGCCATAAGAGTGGTGTCATCTGCGTATCTGAGATAATTGATATTTCTCCTGGCAATCTTGATTACAGCTTGTGATTCATCCAGCCCAGCATTTCTCATGATGTACTCTGCATGTAAGTTAAATAAGCAGGGTGACAATATACAGCCTTGAAATACTTCTTTCCCTATTTGGAACCAGTCTGTTGATCCATGTCCAGTTCTAACTGTTGCTTCTTGACCTGTGTATAGGTTTCTCATGAGGGAGGTAAGGTTGTCTGGTATTCCCATCTCTTTGAAGAATTTTCCACAGTTTGTTGTGATCCACACAGTCAAAGGCTTTGGTGTAGTTAATAAGCAGAAGTAGATGTTTTCCCGGAACTCTCTTGCTGTTTTGTTGATTCAATGGATGTTGGTAATTTGATCTCTGGTTCCTCTGTCTTTTCTAAATCCAGCTTGAGTATCTGGGAGTTCACAGTTTGTGTACTGTTTTGAGCAAGAATTTTGAGCATTACTTTGCTAGTGTGTGAGATAAGTGCAACATCCAGTAGTTTGAACATTCTTTGGCATTGCCTTTCTATGGGATTGAAATGAAAACTGACCTTTTCCAGTGACCTTGACTGTGTTGATCACAACGAACTGTGCAAAATTCTTAAAGTGATGAGAATACCAGACCACCTTACCTACCTCCTCAGAAACCTGTATCAGGTCAAGAAGCAGCAGTTAGAACCAGATATGGAACAACAGACTGGTTCCAAATTGGGAAAGGAATACATCATAGCTGTATGTTGTCACCCTGCTTATTTAACTTATATGTAGAGTACATCATGGGAAAAGCTGGGCTGGATGAAGCACAAGATGGAATCAGTGTTGACAGAAGAAATATCAATAACCTTAGATATGCAGAGGACATCACCCTTGTGGCAGAAATTGAAGAGGAACTAAAGAACCTTTTGATGAAATTGAAAGAGAAGAGTGAAAAGCCTGGCTTAAAACTCAACATTTAAAAAATGAAGATCATTGCATCTGATCTCATGAAAGAGTAACAGACTTTATTTTATTGGGCTCCAAAATCACTGCAGATGTGACTGTAGCCATGAAATTAAAAGATGCTTGCTCTGTGGAAGAAAAGCTATGACCAACCTAGTCAAGATCCATCTAGTCATAGCTATGGTTTTTCCAGTAGTTATGTATGGATGTGAAAGTTGGATCAAAAAGAAAAATTGCTGCTTTGAACTGTGGTGTTGGAGAAGATTCTTGAGAGTTCCTTGGACATCAAGGATACCCAACCAGTCCATCCTAAAGGAGATCAGTCCTGAGTGTTCATTAGAAAGACTGATATTAAAGCTGAAACTCCAATATTTTGGCCACTTGATGGGAAGAACTGACTTATTTGAAAAGACCCTGATGGTGCAAAAGATTGAAGGTGGGAGGACAAGGGGATGACAGAGGATGAGATGGTTGGATGACATCACCAACTCAATGGACATGAGTTTGAGTAAACTCCAGGAGTTGGTGATAGACAGGGAAGCCTGGCGTGCTTTAGTCCATGGGGTTGCAAAGAGCTGGACACGACTGAGTGACTGAACTGAACAGAACTGATGCAAAGAGCTGACTCATTGGTAAAGATCCTGATGCTGGAAAAGACTGAAGGCAGGGGGAGAAGGAGACAACAGAGGACATGAAGGTTGGATGGCATCACCGACTCAACATACATGAGTTTGAGCAAGCTCCAGCAGTTGGTAAAGGACAGGAAATCCTGTCGCACTGCAGTCCATGGGTTCGCAAAGTTCAGACATGACTGAGTGACTGAAACACAAATATATAGATAATCATATATGGTGTGTGTCTTATACACAAAAGCATTCCTATGTTATTAAGTTTTCTCAGATTAATTGTTTTACCCTCCAAAGCTTTGTGGCACTTTAAAAATAAGGATTTTTGAGATAGAAGTGATTGAAAAGCAAAGACATTACTTTGCCAACAAAGGTCCATCTAGTCAAGGCTGTGGTTTTTCCAGTGGTCATGTATGGAAGTGAGAGTTGGACTGTGAAGAAAGCTGAGCACCGAAGAATTGATGCTTCTGAATTGTGGTGTTGGAGAAGACTCTTGAGAGTCCATTGGGCTGCAAGAAGATCCAACCAGTCCATTCTGAAGGAGATCAGCCCTGGGATTTCTTTGGAAGGAATGATGCTAAAGCTTAAACTCCAGTACTTTGACAACCTCATGCGAAGAGTTGACTCATTGGAAAAGTCTGATCCTGGGAGGGATTGGGGGCAGGAGGAGAAGGGGATGACAGAGGATGAGATGGCTGGATGGCATCACCAACTCAATGGACATGAGTCTGAGTGAACTCCGGGAGTTGGTGATGGACAGGGAGGCCTGGTGTGCTGCAATTCATGGGGCCGCAAAGAGTCGGACATGACTGAGTGACTGAACTGAACTGATGGCTGTGATAGGATCAGTATTGAGGGATTAAATATTGTTACTATTGTAATAATTATAGTTACTACTGTTATTCCCACTTTGATGTTGGTTTAGTGGTTTAGTCACTAAATTATGTCTTGTCTCTCATCTATGATATCTAGAGTATAAGTTGTAAGAATCAAAGGCTTGATACTGGATTCATCTGAAAGGACCTGCATCCTAGGTTTAATTGTTGATGTTGGCTGTTGGTTGGAAGCTTGGGTAAAAATGCTGCTTGACACACTTGCATGGGACTTCTCCATATAGATTGTTTTTTTTTTTTTCTTCTTTGTTTGTTGTGTGTGTGTGTGTTTTAATAATAGGTGGTTAGTTTCTAAGGCAAGCATTCTGTGAGAGTAAGAATGAGAACATATTGCATTTTTTATCTACCTTGGAGACTTCATAGATTTCTACCACATTCTATTAGTAGAGGCTGTTATAAAATTCCACACTTGAAGAGAAGAAAAATAGACCTGAGCTCTTGAGGAAGATGTGTTAATATAACATGGTCAGAAGAGCAGGTTAGATGGGATAGCTCTATGTGCTTACCTACCTACACTTGCATGGCTTCATTTGGAAAATAGAGTCTTCCACATATCCTTGAATGAAAAGCAATGGGAAAACTGGAAAAGATCTAATTTGTACTTGCTAATGAGTATAATGTAAATTTATTAATATACTCATCGATTTTGTTAACATTTTATAAATACTGTAAACATATTGCTGCTTTAAAATAGAGAAGATATCAAGAAAATGTAATCTTTGGTTCACACTTGTCTACTAAGGAGCTGTTTCTCTTAAAGTAGCTTTGTTTTGTCTAACAAGCTGTCCTTTATATAGTCTCTGTTATGATGGTATAAGACCCAAAGTGTTGGATCTACCCACAGTGTTTAAAGCTCAGTAGTCACATTTACTGCTTTTTTACCTTGGGCAAGTTATTTAACTTCTGTAAGCCTCAGCACTCTTCTCTATGAAATGGAGAATGATAATAGATAGTTTATATTGATAGGAAAAAATGAATGGTTAAAAGAAATAATACGTACAAAATACATGGCACGGAATACATCATTGTTATGTTTCCCTCCACTTGGAAACAGGTCTTTGGAAGAGGATTCCTCTTTGGATCAGTTTGTAAAGTAAGAAAATCTTTTGAAGCTATAATTATTTTGTCATGTAGATTCCAAATATGTTAGACTAAAAAATTCACTTGAAAAACATAAAAATGTATTGCTTTATTTTATTTATATAACTTGTGGTATAAAAATTTGAGAATAACCTGGAAATAGTGCCCAGAATTCTAGACTGTGTGACATAATTCATTAAAAAAATCTTTACTGGGGATCCCTTATATGCCAGAATCAGGTGAAGGACTGGGCAAGTCAGTGAACAAGGTATGCATGTCCTAATATAAAAAGAAAATATTTGCATATTTGTTGTATATATTTGTATATTATACATGTCCTAATTTACAAACAAAATATTTATATGCTTATTGCATATTTTTGTTGTATTACATGTTGCTTTTCACTTTCATGCATTGGAGAAGGAAATGACAACCCACTCCAGTGTTCTTGCCTGAAGAATCCCAGGGACGGGGGAGCCTGGTGGGCTGCCGTATATGGGGTCGCACAGAATCGGACATGACTGAAGTGACTTAGCAGCATGTTGCTCTTCTGCTCTTTTCCCGACATCTTGATGATAATTTATCTCCCATATTTTAATAACTTTACTGCTTCACATATTCATTCCACATGACAGTTGTCTACGTCTTCCTTTTCCTTTATTTTAGAACTTTTAAAGGAGTCAGAGAACATCTGTCTTACTGTTTTTCAAGTCACAGAAATTTTGAGTCATAGATTGAATAAAATGTAACAGCTTCCTGTTTAACCTCTATTACTTTTAAAACATACTAGATTCTAAGGGATTTATAGAGTAAGTTTAAAGTACACAGACTCAACACTCATGTATTTCTCACTTGACACTTTAAGCTAGTTTCCTGCTTTTTTGCATCAAGAGGTGTACAATAACCCTCGGTAAAAACTCAGAAAACAATTTCATTTCTGGTGTGCCAAGCTGTGCCTGAAGGATGCTTAATACCACAATCTTAAATCCCAATGCTTAGTGTGGTAAGGGAGAGTGTTGGTATTAGGGATTTTTTGAGCTCTAACTGTGCATTATTTGCTCTAGCATAATGGATTTCCCGTAGGTACTGAGATTTTACCTGGCTTTTTCTATGTACATATTCTTTGTACTTTCTTCATCTCAAATTTGTCTTTTAAAAATATCCTGTAATGATCAGCAGACTATATAGTGTTCTTCTATGCAGGAAATATTTCTGAAGGATCGACAGAGAGGAGTTACTAGAAACCATGCCACTTAGGAAAAGAAAATGGACTAGGTGCTTCTCATTTTATGTTATTGTCACAGTACCTGTACTGTGTCACTTAGGTGTTTTGGGGAAAATGAATAAATATGCATTTTATAGTTCAGGCTGTAACATTTCAAAGTATACTTTGAAATTGCTTCTTTTGTGCTGATAAATTAGGTTATGATCAGTGTTTTATTACTTCCTCTCTGACTGTTCTTTAATTTAGTAAAATTTATTTTGATTGGGATAACAAAAGAAAAGATATTCATGGGCTAATATTAGATGAATCAACAATGGTTCCAGCAAAAATATTTCCCTTCCACATCTGTATATCTCCCAGTTATAAGTGCATTGTGTCAAAAGCAGTAGACATGAAAATGATGGTTCCATTTAATTAAAATAAAACTGAGATTTGAATTAGAGAATAATCAACAATGTTCACTAATTTTTATCTTTTGGAGTTATTCCTAAATGATCCAATAATTTTCTGTATAACATATTGATTCAAGTGTCCACATCAACATTTTTGAAGGCAGGCCTTATGTTGAAGGAGAAAAAAGAGAAGGAGACCAACAAATAATCAATCAATCCAAAACACATTGGTTTTGAATCACATAGACCTGGTTGTCATTTGCTGCCTTACATCTTAATAACTATGTGATTTGGGGTAGTTTATTAACCTCCCTTTTACATATTTTATCTACAAAAACAGGTTATTCAGAGTAAAATATAAACTAATATGCCTGGCATACAGTAGATGCCCAAGTAAGTTTAATTGTTCTCCATCATTTTCCCTCATCTCTCAACATTTTGGTAGTTCTACATTGATAGAATCAAGGCCATATGATAGTATATAAAACTAACTGGATTTGCTGTAACTAGTTTTTATCAAGTTGTTTGATAGGTTTGATGTATGAAGAGCTAACTCATTTGAAAAGACCCTGATGCCGGGAAAGGAGGGCGTGAGGATAAGGGGACGATAGAGGATGAGATTGGTTGGATGGCATCACCAACTCAATGGATATGGGTTGGGTGAACTCTGGGAGTTGGTGATAGACAGGGAGGCCTGGCATGCTGTCACAAAGAGCTGAACACGACTGAGTGACTGAACTGAACCGATGAACTGAACCTGTCCAAAAAGAAAATCCAGCTTATTTATTAAAAAAAAAAAAAATTTATCAACTGATTCAGCATTCAAGGCACTATGTAGAACTCCTAGAGGTTGCAGAAATAAATAAAACACAAAGAAATAAGGTTAAGTAGGGAGAACAAATCACCATAATGCAAATCAGGATGAATTAAGTGGTACCAGGGAGATGTACACATGTGACATGTGGTTCAGAGAAAGGAGAGAGAATATCAAATCATTATATAAACCTTCAAGTTGCATTTTATTCAGGATTTAAAGATTTTAGAGATAGCTTGATATTAAAGGCAGAAAACATAGCATGAACAGTACCCAGGAAGAAGCTTATAACTGTGGGGCAGATTTAGACAGCAGTTGATAGTTTTATACATAAGACTTGTGTAACATAAGCTTGCAAACAAGTGTTCTATCCAGTTTGCTTACATTGCATTCCAAGTAAACTGTAGGTTGTGAAGAGACAGTGAAAATTTCTGAGTAGGGGAGACTGGGAACCTCTTGAAGACAAAAACTGATCTTTTCATCTTTGAATCACTAGTACCATGGGCTTCCCTTGTGGTTCAGTTGGTAAAGAATCTGCCTGAAATGAGGGAGACCTGGGTTCAATCCCTGGGTTGGGAAGATCCCCTGGAGAAGGGAAAGGCTATCCACTCCAGTATTCTGGCCTGGAGAATTCCATTATTTAACTTATATGCAGAGTACATCATGAGAAACGCTGGACTGGAAGAAACACAAGCTGGAATCAAGATTGCTGGAAGAAATATCAATCACCTCAGATATGCAGATGACACCACCCTTATGGCAGAAAGTGAAGAGGAACTCAAAAGCCTCTTGATGAAAGTGAAAGAGGAGAGCGAAAAAGTTGGCTTAAAGCTCAACATTCAGACAATGAAGATCATGGCATCCGGTCCCATCACTTCATGGGAAATAGATGGGGAAACAGTGGAAACAGTGTCAGACTTTATTTTGGGGGGCTCCAAAATCACTGCAGATGGTGACTACAGCCATGAAATTAAAAGACGCTTACTCCTTGGAAGAAAAGTTATGACTAACCTAGATAGCATATTCAAAAGCAGAGACATTACTTTGCTGACTAAGGTCCGTCTAGTCAAGGCTATGGTTTTTCCTGTGGTCATGTATGGATGTGAGAGTTGGACTGTGAAGAAGGCTGAGTGCTGAAGAATTGATGCTTTTGAACTGTGGTGTTGGAGAAGACTCTTGAGAGTCCCTTGGACTGCAAGGAGATCCAACCAGTCCATTCTGAAGGAGATGAACCCTGGGATTTCTTTGGAAGGAATGATGCTGAAGCTGAAACTCCAGTACTTTGGCCACCTCATGTGAAGAGTTGACTCATTGGAAAAGACTCTGATGCTGGGAGGGATTGGGGGCAGGAGGAGAAGGGGACGACGGAGGATGAGATGGCTGGATGGCATCATGGACTTGATGGATGTGAGTCTGAGTGAACTCCAGGAGATGGTGATGGACAGGGAGGCCTGGCATGCTGCGATTCATGGGGTCACAGAGAGTCGGACACGACTGAGTGACTGAAATGAACTGAAGTTCATAGGGTCGCAAAGAGTCGGACACGACTGAGTGACTTTCAGTTTCACCATGGACAGTGCTAGAGCTTCAGTGGATGACATTGAATGACTTTTCAAATTTTGCATTAATTCGCTTATGGCTGTTAACTATTTGAAAACAGAGACTATTGTGTTCTGTTGTTCTTTTTTGTATTATGAAAATATCTAATGACTTTTATATACCTTACATGTACCAAGCACTGTTCTGAGCAATGTGTAGGTATGATTCTATAAGATAGAACTGTTATATCTCCGATATTTAATGCCTGAAATTTGGTGTTTCAAAGTGATTTGGATGTATTAATGCAAAGAGTAAATGCATTTTTGGGTTGTTTCTGATTCACATGGAGAGAAGAGAGTGAAGGAGTGAGAGAAGCAAAATATCTGTCAATATATATCATGCAATTCTTTAATTTCTCCATGCACTTAGTGCCTATTGCCTGCCAGGCAATTGTGTTACTTGCAAGCTGACTAAAACCTTGTTGCTGTGCTGGAAACTGACATGTAGATATATACTCAGAGCACAATATGATAATTGCCCAGGGATTTGTAGGTGCTTTTTAGGAATTTGTTAAATGAATGAATTATGGTGGTGGTTGGAAGATATCCTGGATAAGGGAAAGGCTACACACTCCAGTATTGTGGCCTGGAGAACTCCATGGACTCTATAGTCTATGGGGTAGCAAAGAGTTTCACTTAGTTGCTAAGTCATGTCTGATTCTTTTGGCCCCATGGGCTAAAGCTTGCCAGGCTACTCTGTCCATGGATTTCTCCAGGCAAGAGTACTGGAATGAGCTGCCATTTTCTTCTCCAGGGGATTTTCCTGACTCCAAGATTGAACCCAGGTCTCCTTCATTGCAGGTGGATTCTTCACCAACTGAACCACCAGGGAAGACCCTGAATGAATAGTGAGAGGTTATAATAGTGGCCTAACTGTAGAGATAGGGAGGCAAGGTCATGACAGACATTCAGAATCATATTGTACACTATTTACATTCATAAATATCTATAAGGAGTTCTGGCTTTTCCAGACAAGAAGTTTATAAAAATAATTCAGACATGGATCTTGCAGTAACTAGATTAACTGGATCCAGGCAAGGATAGGAACTAAAAGATTAAGAACATAATTGTGCTTGATTATTAGATAGTGTGTATATTTTTGTTCAGGGAGGTGAATTGTGAGACTATTCTGTTAAAGGAAATAATGGTTTAGTGAGATTAGAAGAGAGACCTGCTTGTCTGTTATTGAGATTAAAAAAAAAAAAAGTAGCTTGCATGTCTGCATCAATACAACAGATTCACATCTATGTTTGATATGCAGCCTCAGCTAGCTGAGAAGAAGACCCCAATCTTATCAGGAGAGGAAACCTCAAACTGCATTAGATAATAAGCCTAAATTTCTTGAAAACACAAAATTATGTCTTTTGTGAATTATCATAATTAATCTTGGGAACATTTAACATTAAATTTTGAGAAGATTAAATCAAATACATAGTATTCATAGTTTTATGTTAAAATTGGAAATAATTTGTGCTTGTTTGGTATTTTGAGTACTTGTAACATTTAAGATAATTTGGTATTTTAAATGTATAATTTGCCAATTTAAAGCTCATAGCAAATTGGACTTGTGATTCCAA
>SJYT01083638.1:20856-46356 GCA_006410635.1 Cephalophus harveyi | reverse complement strand
ATAAAACATGTTAGATATATAAGTGCAGGATAAAATCTTTAAGGACATTTAAATTAATAAAATCTCTTAGAGTAAAAATTTTTCAATTTTGTTGATATTTTTAAAGACCCAATATTTGGATTTATTTTCTCTCTTGTCTTCATAATCTTTTTTATTCATTTCTACTGTTTCTATTTTGGATTGGCCAAAAATTTCATTATTTTTTTTCCTATCAGTTCAGTTCAGTTCAGTAGCTCAGTCGTGTCCGACTCTTTGCGACCCCATGAACTGCAGCACGCCAGGCCTCCCTATCCATCACCAACTCCCTGAGTTCACTCAGACTCACGTCCATCAAGTTAGTGATGACATCCAGTCATCTCATCCTCTGTCGTCCCCTTTTCCTCCTGCCCCCAATCCCTCCCAGCATCATAGTCTTTTCCAATGAGTCAACTCTTTGCATGAGGTGGCCAAAACACTGGAGTTTCAGCTTTAGTATCATTCCTTCCAAAGAAATCCCAGGGCTGATCTCCTTCAGAATGGACTGGTTGGATTTCCTTGCAGTCCAAGGGACTCTCAAGAGTCTTCTCCAACACCACAGTTCAACATCATATATAAAAACCATAATGAACTTTTTGGCCATCCCAATATTTCTTCCTTCATCTAGCTCTAAGTTTAGTCTGCTCTTCCCCCTTATTCCCCACACCAGAATTTTAAGATGTAAGTCTTGGTTGTTGATTTGACTTATTTTTTCTTTTATAGCTACTGTTTTCCCTTCTATGTAGGATTTTATCTGTATCTCATAATTTTTTGTTGTATTTTTATTTTTATTCTCCTTAAAGTATTTTATAATTTCTCTTATGATTTATTTTTCTATTATCTATTTAGAAATGTGTTTCTTAATTTCCAAAATATTTGTAAATTTCCAAAATTTCCTCCTGCAGTACATTTCATATTTTATTCCATTGTAAGCATAGATCATATTTTGTATTATTTTAATTCTTTTAAATGTATTGAAATATCTTTTATAGTTAGTGTATAGTCTCTCTTTGAGTAGGAAATGACAGCCTGCTCCAATATTCTTGCATGGATAATACCATGGACAGAGGAAACTGGTGGGTTACAATCCATGGGGTTGCAAAGAGTCAGATACAATTTAGCAATTGAGTATATATTCTCTACAGAAAGATTGCATTCTTTATTTTTGGTTGGAGTGCTCTCTAAGTGTTGGTCAGGTCTATCTGGCTTATAATATTGTCCAAGTCTTTTATTACCTTTTGATCTTTCAACTTATCTCTGTGTAAAAATCTAAAATGTGTCTCCTGTGGAAAAAATATCAGTGGATCTTGGTTTTTTTTTTTTTTTTTTATTTTTACTTTATTTTACTTTACAATACCGTATTGGTTTTGCCATACATTGACATGAATCCACCATGGGTGTACATGAGATCCCAATCCTGAATCCCCCTCCCACATCCCACCCCATTTCCTCTCTCTGGATCATCCCCATGTAGCAGCCCCAAGCATCCTGTATCCTGCATCGAACATAGGCTGGTGCCTCATTCTTACATGATAGCATACATGTTTCAATGCCATTCTCCCAAATCATCCCACCCTCTCCCTCTCCCACAGAGTCCAAAAGTCCATTCTATACATCTGTGTCTCTTTTGCTGTCTCGCATACAGGGTCATCATTGCCATCTTTCTAAATTCCATATATATGTGTCAGTATACTGTATTGGTGTTTCTCTTTCTGGCTTACTTCACTCTGTATAATAGGTTCCAGTTTCATCCATCTCATTAGAACAGATTCAAATGAATTCTTTTTGATGGCTGAGTAATACTCCATTGTGTATATGTACCACAGCTTTCTTATCCATTCATCGGCTGATGGGCATCTAGGTTGCTTCCATGTCCTGGCTATTATAAACAGTGCTGCAACGTTTTATCTAATCTGACAATCTCTGTCTTTTTATTGGATTTTCTAATCAAATCATAGCTAACACTATTATTGATACAGTTGAATTTGCCTGGCATTACTTTTGTCTTCAATAAATCTTACCTCATTTTTAGTCATCTGAGTAAGTATTTTCTAGTTATGTAACATTTTAATTCCTTTAATATGTATTTTTCTAGAATTTTGGACTTATTTTCTTAATGATTGATTTAGGAATTACTATATTCAGCTTTCTTATCAAAATATGCTTTTAGTGAGACAGAGAAACTTGATTTTATATAACTCAATTCCATCTTCCCAATTTTTGTGTAGCTATCATTTTTATCATTGTATATTCCAATTCTATGTATATTCCAAAACCAACAATCTCTGTTACAATAATTTATATATTTTATGGTTTTAAAGAAGTTGAGAGAAAAAGGAAATTGAGTGTGTATTTATAAAGTTTGTTATATTAACCTTTTTATTTACCATTCCACTTGTTATATTAACATTTATTTACCATTCCACATTCTCTTTGTCTGTTCAGTTCAGTTCAGTTGCTCAGTCATGTCCTTTGTGACCTCATGTCCTGCAGGACACCAGGCTTCCCTGTCCATCACCAACTACTGGAGCATACTCAAACTCATGTCCATCCAATCGATGATGTCATCCAACCATCTCATCCTTTGCTAGCCCCTTCTCCCCCTGCCTTCAATCTTTCCCAGCAACAAGGTCTTTTCCAGTGAGTCAGTTCTTCCCATCAGATGGCCAAAGTATTGGAGTTTCAGATTCAGTATCATTCTTTCCAATGAATATTCAAGACTGATTTCCTTTAGGATGGACTGGTTGGATCTCCTTGCAGTCCAAGGGACTCTCAAGAGTCTTCTCCAACATCCCAGTTCAAAAGCATCAATTCTTTAGCACTCAGCTTTCTTTATAGTCCAATTCTCACATCCATACATGACTGCTGGAAAAAACATAGCTTTGACTAGATGGACTTTTGTTGGCAAAGTAATGTCTTTTCTTTTTAATATGCTGTCTAGGTTGGTCACAACTTTTCTTTCAAGGAGAAAGCATCTTTTAATTTCATGGCTGCAGTCACCATCTGCGATGATTTTGGAGCCCCCCCAAAATAAAGTCTGACACTGTTTCCACTGTTTCCCCATCTATTTCCCATGAAGTGATGGGACCAGATGCCATGATCTTCATTTTCTGAATGTTGAGTTCTAAGCCAACGTTTTTACTCTTCTGTTTCACTTTCATCAAGAGGCTTTTTAGTTTTTCTTCGCTTTTTGCCATAAGTGTGGTGTCATCTGCCTATCTGCGGTTATTGATATTTCTCCCAGCAATCTTGATTTCAGCTTGTGCTTCATTCAGCCCAGCATTTCTTATGATGTACTCTGTATATATGTTAAAGAAGCAGAGTGAGAATATACAACCTTGACGTACTCCTTTTCCGATTTGGAAACAGTATGTTTTTCCATGTCCAGTTCCAAATATTGCTTCTTGACCTGCATACAGATACCTGAGGAGGCAGGTCAGATGGTCTGGTATTCCCACCTGTTTAAGAATTTTCCACAGTTTGTTGTGATCCACATAGTCAAATGCTTTGGTGTAGTCAATAAAGCAGAAATAGATGTTTGTCTGTTCATTTGGATTCAAATTATTGTCTGCTGTCATTTTCTTACTCCAATAGAATTGTGCTCTTTTGTACCTCTTTTGTGCTATTATTATCAGATATTTCTATCTACTATATCAAAGTTGTAGATTAAGATTCATATAGTTTACAAAATTAGTTTTTAAATTAAGAGCATAAAGTTTTTAAATTAAGAGCATAAACAAAATATGTATTTGTTTTATTGAATAGTTCCATAATTGTCTTTATCTACGACTCTTGAGAGTCCCTTGGACTGCAAGGAGATCCAACTAGTCCATTCTAAAGGACATCAGTCCTGGGTGTTCTTTGGAAGGACTGATGCTAAAGCTGAAACTCCAATACTTTGGCCACCTCATGAGAAGAGTTGGCTCATTGGAAAAGACCCTGATGCTGGGAGGGATTGAGGGCAGGAGGAAAAGGGGACGACAGAGGATGAGATGGCTGGATAGCATCACTGACTCGATGGATATGAGTTTGAATAAACTCCGGGAGTTGGTGATGGACAGGTAGGCCTGGCGTGCTGCGATTCATGGGGTCGCAAAGAGCCGGATACGACTGAGCGACTGAACTGATGCCTCTGTGTGTTTACATGTATATTTCAGTTACTCTGTGATTCACATTCTTTCAGACTTTAATAAAAACTTCCTTTAGTATTTATTGTAAGGTATGCCTACTGGAGATGGATTTTTCTTTTTTTTTTTTTTTGCTTATTTTAAAAAGCCTTTATTTTGCCTTCATCCTGAAACATATCTTTGCTGGATATGAGATTCTTGTTTTCTGATTTATTTTCCCAGCACTTCTATTCCACTGTATACTGGTCTTTATTGTTGCTGATGAAAAATTAGTTCTCTTATTGGAGTTCCCTTGTACATAAGTCCTTTATCTGTTGTTACTTTCAAGATTTTCTGCTTGTCATTGGCTTTCTATGTTTTTAATATGATGTGTCTTGGTTTTGAATCAATTTGTATTTACCTCTTTGGAGTTCAAAGAGGTAAATTCAAGAATTTAACTTCAAGAACTTAGCTTCTTGAATGTACAGATTAAAGATTTTCATCACATTTGGGAAGGTTTTACTCACTATTTCTTTGAATATTTTCTGCTATTTTTTTAACCCTTATTTTTTTTCCTGGTACTCTGGTACTTAATGGTGTCCCACATTTCTTTATGGTTCTGCTTATTTTTCTTTATTCTTTTCTTTCACTGTTCTTTGGATTGTAAGATCTCTATTGATTTATCTTTATGTTTTCTATTTTTGTCTGTCATTTTAAATATAGAGTTGAGCCCCTTTAGGGATATTTTTATTTTAGTTATTAAACTTTTCACATCAAATTTTCTTTTGGTTATTTTTTATAATTTAATTTCTACTGTTCACACCTATTAATATTTTCTTTTTGTGAGACATGATACCTTTGTTTATTTTGTTAAGCCTATGCTTAATATATTTAAAAAAAAAACTGATTTAATACTTTTTTTATGTCCAAGATCTGAGCCCTTTCACAGGCAGTTCCCGTTGTCTGTTTTTTTCCCCTGCATATGGGTCACATTTTCCTGCTTCTTTACCTGGCTCAAAATTTTAAATGGAATACTAGATAATAAATTTATGTGTTTTCTTTTCTGCTTCAGAGCTTCTTGTTGCTGTTTGTTTATTTACTTGTTTAAAGACTTTGGTTGACTATTTACATGACTTCTGTTTTCCCTGGTGGCTCAGAGGTTAAAGCGTCTGCCTCCAATGCGGGAGACCTGGGTTCGATCCCTGGGTTGGGAAGATCCCCTGGAGAAGGAAATGGCAATCCACTCCAGTATTCTTGCCTGGAGAATCCCATGGACAGAGAAGCATAGTAGGTTACAGTCCATGGGGTCGCAAAGAGTCGGACACGACTGAGCGACTTCACCTTCACCTTCTGTTTTCCCCACAGCATACGACCTCTGACATCACCTCTCAGAGGAGAAAAACTCATTTATGCAGGTCACATTTGATGACTCTTTAGCAGGGTTCTCTTTGACTGTCTCTTGTCCTGATCACTCTATTAAACCAGCTGCCTCTGTTGGTATCATACTCAGATTTAGGCTCTATTAATTGCTGTCTGATTGCAGTATTTTCATTGGTGCCCTGGGGCATAAATTGCTTAACAATCTGATGCAATTAAATTCAAGTTCCTTTGCTGATTTAGTTTTTAAGGCTTGTCTCTGAGATAGGTTGTAACTCTAGGAAGACTTCTTCCTGTATCTTTCTCTCTTTCTTTCTGGTCAACTAGCTGGCCTATGATTTAGCAAGGGCTATCAGCCTCCTCTTAATTGCTAACCACCAAAAGCTCCATTGTTTTGGGGAGTTCTCTGAGGTTTTTAACTTTTCACAATCAATTCCAAAAAAAGTAAGTTCCTCTGGGGAAAAGATTCTGAGCTATCTTTTCTTATTGCCTACCTTTCCTTCTGGAGATGGAAATGGCAACCCACTCCAATATTCTTGCCTGAAAAATCCCATGGATAAAGAAGCCTTGTGGACTACAATTGATGGGGTCACAAAGAGTTAGACTTGACTGAGCAACTGAGTGCTCACACACATGCACACACACAACTCTTGAGCAAAACCTTTGAGCTACTACTTCAGAACTGGTTGTGGGACAGTGTCCCAGAGTGACATTTCTTCTTTACAAGCTGCACAGTGGGAGGAAGTGATAGCCTCAGTTCTTGGTTTGCCTCCTCTGGAACATAACATTGGTCAACATTGAATGACAAGTTTACTGAATTGTTTTATGTACAAGAAAAAATTATTAAATAAACTAAAATATCTAAAAGAGTATAAGCCTTATGGAACTCAAGGCATATACAAATTTTCCTGTAGAATGGGGGCATTTATTAATTCTGCGATCTTATGTTAAATGTTGGTGACTGACTAGAAATTATTCAGAGAAAATCTGAGATTGTGTGGGGAAGATACAGAGTTATCAGAGATCATGACTATCTCCAGATGGAGACAGCAGGTGTATGCCTAAGACAGCATATAGACTTGAGGAACTGCAAGGAGTTTAGTATGATTAGAGCTTAAGTTGGGAGGTGAAATGTAGGAAGATATTTGATTGTAGATTTCAGGAGGCTAGATCATGAAGGCAATTTATATCGGGTTTTGTAGTCTCCATTAAACTGAAAAGTGGTGTTGTCCCTCAGTTATGAGAAGTGTTGGATTTACAGTACATTTTAAAAACCTTTCTCTTGTGGGTCACCCATTGGTTTTATGTGAATTGAACTTTATTTTTCATGAAATATTCTTAGGGCTTGCATGAAGTGGAGTAGAGTATTTCTGAGAGTGATAAAAGGTATCTAAAGCAGAACTGGAGGGCATGAATAGATCCCAAGGCGTCTTTTATTCCCCTGGCATCATAAAAACAGGTGAATTATGACTAAACCATGGAGAACTCAGCATCTAATACATAGATCAAATTGCATAATTGGAACACATCAGGGGGATGATATTGTCCAAACAGTTACATCTCTATTATGCTGTCCACTTTAGCCAGGTCACACACACAATTGGATTAGTAACAGCTCTAGGCTAGCTGAGTTAAAATTGGATGGAACTAAAACAGATTCATAAGGTTTTGGGTCTTTTGGGTATGACAGGAAACCACCTTAGGGAAAAGATATCCACATTTCTATTCCACTGGGCTATTCATTGTCAGACTAAAGGGGATTTGGAAAATTGTTTATGCATGTTTAATTTTGCGAATTGTTCCCTTGGCCCTTAATTCTCACAGTTGCATTTACATAATTATAATTACAACATAGTTATTTCTGATAATTTTAAGCAAGTGAAAGATGTTTTCCCCCTGCACCCATATCAGGCATGTAATTGGAGCTCAGTAGGTATATCTTGATTTATTTGGAAGTGAAGGGTCACAATCATTCTCATGGTACATTTTAGATAATCTGGCACAGGTTCTGTCACTTAAAGACTCACCAATTCCTATTTTTAGTCATATTGAAACTAATGGAAATTTTGTCCCCATTGTATATTGATGTGTTTTTTGAAAAAGCAGACTACCAATGCTTAAAGAATTTCCCAGTCCTTTCTTCTGCCTCTTCAGTTCAGTTCAGTCGCTCAGTCCTGTCCGACTCTTTGTGACCCCATGAATCGCAGCATGCCAAGCCTCCCTGTCCATCATCAACTCCCAGAGTTCACTCAGACTCACGTCCATCGAGTCAGTGATGCTATCCAGCCATCTCGTCCTCGGTCGTCCCCTTCTCCTCCAGCCCCCAATCCCTCCCAGCATCAGTCTTTTCCAATGAGTCAACTCTTCTCATGAGGTGGCCAAAGTATTGGATTTTCAGCTTTAGTATCATTCCTTCCAAAGAAATCCCAGGGCTGATCTCCTTCAGAATGGACTGATTGGATCTCCTTGCAGTCCAAGGGACTCTCAAGAGTCTTCTCCAACACCACAGTTCAAAAGCATCAATTCTTCAGCACTCAGCTTTCTTCACAGTCCAACTCTCACATCCATACATGACCACTGGAAAAACCATAGCCTTGACTAGATGGACCTTAGTTGGCAAAGTAATGTCTCTGCTTTTTTCATTACTTCTGTTCATTTGAAGTATGTCTTAACCTTTTTGTCCTATATACTTTTTATAATTGGATACCCTTTTCCTCTCAACATTATTATTTGTACATTTCCACATTACTAAATAGTCTTAAAAATATTTTTATCTGGTGTTGGTATGTAGGACATTTAGATTGCTTCTATTTTTGTCTGTGCTGAATAATGACATAATAATCTTTATCCATGCTTTTTTCACTCTTATTATTTCTTATGAGGATTCCCTGGTAGCTCAGCAGTAAACAATCTGCCTGCAATGCAGGAGCTACAGGAGACGCAGGTTCAATCCTTGGGTCAGGAAGATCCCCCTGGAGAAAGGCATGGAAACCCACTCTAGTATTCTTGTCTGGAAAGTCCCAAGGGCAGAGGAGCCTGGCAGGCTACCATTCATAGGATTGCAAAGAGTCAGACATGGTGCACACATATGACATTATTAAAAAAAAAAATTAGAGGACCTAAAATAAATGAAACATGATAAATATCCAAAAGTCCATATTACTTTATATTATTAGTTGATCATGACCTTTTTTTCCTACTGAACCTGGTCAAGACCTCAAAATACTTTTTTTTTTTTAAATTATATATTTCTGTTCAAGATAGTCCAACAGTTTGAAACTTTTATTTTAATCTTACAACTTATGTCTGAGTTTAGCTAATTCAATTTTAATATACTTACCTACTACAATTACCAGACAGTCTAATTTATTAGTATGATTTTTACATTAGGTAATCACTCAGTCTTATCTACTCCAGATTTTATCCACTCTGTGATGTCTTGCTCTACTTCCAGACTTACCTTCTTTTTTCACATCAATCCTATCTTGTTCATGGCCTTTCAATATACCTCTTAGCTAGGGAAATTAAATACAAGCTCTTAATTCTAATATTTGAAACATTTATAGAGAAAGTCCTGTTTTTTGTTTTTTAAATGAAAACACTTAGGAAAGTTGGACAAAGGTTTAAGTACAGGTCAAGAGTATGGAAATATGTTTGGATTTATGGCCTAGCTTTCTTTCCTTACCACACAGTAAACAATACTTTCCATTCAAAAAAATAAAATAAAGCTGTCTTTGGCTAGCTAAAGAAAGAAAAAATCTAACAGTAAGAAATCTAATGAATGTCAGAGGTTTGGATTTCATACTAGCATAGAGATCGTGTGTTTATTGTCAATAGTCTGCATTAAAATCAGTACTTTGGTTCCAGTGTTTAATTTCCTGAAGAGTATTCGCCACTGCCCCGACTTCAGTATGGATATATATTGCTTTATCATCTAAACTTAATAGCATCTTTTAAAGGAAATCATTGGTTAGTCACAATGGTATTTCATTTTGCTTCATATCTATCACTCATATGTGATGGTACTGCACATATTTACTACCTATATTTTGGTACAAAACTGTGCTAACAAAAACCAGGCTTTTAATGGTAATGCTTCCAGTGTAAACTGGAAAATGCTAGTATAATTAGTTTCACTACAGTGTGATAGGAATAGAGTGTTTTCTGTAGTAATCAAAGGTTCAGTGTCAGGAAATTAAATAAATCTGTATTTCCACAGAAAAATGGAAGAGGATCCCTTGAGGTTATGGTGTGTGTATATGTGCTCAGTTGTTAAGTTGTGTCCAAATCTTGGCGACCCCATAGACTGTAGCCCACCAGGCTCCTCTGTCAGGCAAGCATATTGGAGTAGGTCTCCATTTCCTCTTGCAGGGAGTCTTCCCCATCCAGGGATCGAACCCATCTCTTGCATTTCCTGCGTTGGCAGGTGGATTCTTTACCACTGAGCCACCTAGAAAGCTCTGAGTTTATGGTACATTATTATAAACAGCTCGAAAGCAAAGTTCTCATAATTAGACCTTTATCTGCATATCAAAATGCACTTGTTGTCATTTACAGTGCTTTATGGGCTTGAAACTATATTGCAAAAATCAGTGCATTCTTTCACTGCCATCATTATTACTCATGTACTCTTGGAATATTCTGTTTAAAGTTTTCCAGTAGTCATAGTTATTCACCTAGTCAATGCTACACTCTAATGTTCATACGATGCTGTATGTATGCAGGATAATCAGATCAGATTTCTGAGGTTATTTTTAGTCTTTTCAAAGAAGTTGGGAATGCAATAAATTTGCTCCATGCTGTTATTTACGGGGAAACGACTTGTATTTGATGATAGTTTACTCTGATGGTATTTGGAGAAAATTGGCAAAGTTTTAACATTTTTTAAAAAAATCAATGGGCTTCTGTTTTTGGCACTTGCTTCTAAAAAAACACCATGACTGCTGCTGCACATAATAAATTCATCACACCATGATCCAGCGCCAAGTCAACTTAGGGAAAAAATAGCCTGGGCTCTGGGTCAGAGCCATGCATTCTGGAAATGATGGACTTCTGAATCTTAAACTTGAAGTCTCATTATAGGAATGGTGAAAGCCATATGGCCTAAAGTCCAAGGAAAATGGATAGAGAAGTACATCTGGCTATTTTGGCCTCTACTACCATATTGCAGCCATGAAATTAAAAGACACTTACTCCTTGGAAGGAAAGTTATGACCAACCTAGATAGCATATTCAAAAGCGGAGACATTACTTTGCCAACAAAGGTCCATCTAGTCAAGGCTATGGTTTTTCTAGTAGTCATGTATGGATGTGAGAGTTGGACTGTGAAGAAGGCTGAGCGCCGAAGAATTGATGCTTTTGAAGTGTGGTGTTGGAGAAGACTCTTGAGAGTCCCTTGGACTGCAAGGAGATACAACCACTCCATTCTAAAGGAGATTTTTTGGAAGGAATGATGCTAAAGCTGAAACTCCAATACTTTGGCCATCTCATGTGAAGAGTTGACTCACTGGAAAAGACTCTGATGCTGGGAGGGATTGTGGGCAGGAGGAGAAGGGGACGACCGAGGATGAGATGGCTGGATGGCATCACTGACTCGATGGACGTGAGTTTGAGTGAACTCCAGGAGTTGGTGATGGACAGGGAGGCCTGGCGTGCTGCGATTCATGGGGTCGCAAAGAGTCGGACACGACTGAGTGACTGAACTGAACTGAACCTCATTCTGGTTCTAACACCATGGAAAAGTGAGTAGATCCTCAAGTGGGAGTGATTTGGTATTTGAAAAATATTAATATTCTATTTTATTCATTTTAGTTTTGCATGATATTTGCTATCACAAAGTGGAATTGTTTCTGTTTAGTTCAACCATCAAATGGTGGGTGCCTAAGATGTATCAGAAACTATATTTAGTTGCTGTAGAACACAGTTCCTTGTTCTGTAGAAGTTAGTAGTTTAGTACAAAAACAGCTGTTTAAATGAATGTGTACAACATCATGTGATAAATGCTATCAATGATATAGATCATGTGAGCTGACAAAGTGTGCTTTGAAAATCAAAGTACCACTTAGGTTGGACTCTGTTCTGTTTCATGCCAGGAGTGAGGTTTGGGGATCTGAACTGCTAACCTGAATGCTAACATCCGTGTGGGGTTGCTGTGACCTTCAAACTCATCATGTTCCTCCAAGGTCTCTTCCCAGACCAAGTCTACCAAAGACTATGGTATTGACTACTCAAGTTACTCTTCCTTCCCCCTACTCGCAAAAAAAATGTGTCATTTTAAAGAAGTTCTAGTTATGCCAAGCATATATTTGATTTAACATGGCATTGTGGTGGTTAAACAATTGATTTTGATGACAAATCACTAAGCTTAATGCACAGAAAATAAATTTGCATCTAATATGCAAGACACATTATGTATTATGTCACATTGGGTCTGTAAAAGTCTTATTTGGATTCCAAATGACACCTGCTTGGGTGTCATGTTTTTTTGAAGCTTTCTCTGCCCTGCTTTAAATAAGAGATAAATGTATCCAACTCTATTGTTACTATCTTGACATAGATCACATTATATTCAGGCTTTATAACTTATTAACTATGTGATTATGGACAAGTAATTTAACCTCTCTTTCCTCAGTTTCCTCATTTGTGAAAGAGAAAAAATGACCCCTAACTCATAACTGTGCTCTGAGGGTTAATTGAACTTTGGATATAAAGTGTCTGGCACAGTATCTGACACATAGTGATTTATGATCATTGTTTTGTTTGGCTGTCCTGTAAGTCTATGCATTTCCTGGTGTCAGGAATAGCACCTTGCATAAGGTAGTATCTCTATAAATCTAGGCCTAACTTAATTATTTCTCTGTCCTAGATCTCAATATCTTTTAGGTAAAAATGGTGATAAGATGTGTTGTTGCTTAAACTAATCTGTCAGAGGAAGAATTTCCTTTTAACTTATGGAAATTCTTTAACTTGGAAGATCCTTACGGAGTGATATTAAAGTAGAATGTGTTATGATCCTTTTTCAGGGCAATGGCAGTCTTAAGAGACCATATCAAGTCCTCAATTACATATCCACTTGTAATTCCAAGGGCAAACATGTTACCAGATTGAATAGATAGAAGGCATTGTGTAATGCCCTTTCCAAAGATAATATCCAGAAGAAGCATTTCATAAATTATGTAGCCTATACAAGGATAGAAGGAGAGCACAGAAAACACTATGCGTTACAGGCCACATTAAATGAGAAAGTAATTTTGAATGAGGAGAAAGTTTGAATTCCATCTCTGCTGCCAAGCTAATCTGGGCAAATAATTTACTTTAAGTTCAAGGTTACTACCAGTAAAATAAGGTTAATACTCTCTACTTTAGGGATTAGCATGAAAATTAGACATATTATAGATAAAAGCACATTATACAATGCTTTCTCGAATATGGAGATTTTCATGACTGCTAGAAAGTTTTCTCAAAGGCAGTGGTTCTCAATGTTGGCTGCAGGTTAGAATCCCCTGGGGGAGATTTTAAAAGCCCCAATACCTTCCTACATCTTTGAGTGGCAGTTGGTGTTTGGATCCCTCTAAAATTCTGGGAATAACTCATGTGTGTTCCTGATGCAAGCTATCTGCTGTGGTCTTTGCCTCTGTTTCTGGTACAATCAGTCCTTCTGCGAGCTCCCCAACCAGACACTGTAAATTTTCATGCTGAACTTTGGGCATATGTATGAAAGTCTGTGTCTGCTTATTCCACATGGGGACCAAGTTCATTTCACGCAGTTCAAACCCTCAGTCTGCCCAACTATAGTGCACTGCTCTGTTCACTTGCATGCATGCTAAGTCACCTCAGTCGTGTCTGACTCTTTGCAACCCTATGAACTGTAGCCTACCAGGCCCCTCTGTCTATGGGATCCTCCAGGCAAGAATACTGGAGTGGGTTGCCATGCCTTCCTCCAGGGAATCTGTTTGCTTAGATATACCTTATCCTAAACTTGGCTAGAATTACTGTCTTAGAATTCCCGATGCAAAACACAAAGTCCTCCCTCAGCATTTCCCTCCAAAACCTCTCAAACACATAGGTTGAGATACTGACTGGACATCTGTTTCCCTTTTTCTGACTTCTTCATCCATCTCCAATCCATTAGTTCCATCTGGGTAATGCAATCACTTGTTGAAAAATTTATCACCAATTGAATGTGCAGCTTAACATATTAAAGGGGATGGCAAAGTGCTATAGACTAAACATTGGTTTCAGTTCAGTTCAGTTGCTCAGTCATGTCCAACTCTTTGCGACCCCATGAATTGCAGCAGGCCAGGCCTCCCTGTCCATCACCAACTCCTGGAGTTCACCCAAACTCATCTGCATCCAGCCATCTCATCCTCCGTCGTCCCCTTCTCCTCCTGCCCCCAATCCCTCCCAGCATCAGGGTCTTTTCCAATGAGTCAACTCTTCACATGTGGTGGCCAAAGTATTGGGGTTTCAGCCTCAGCATCAGTCCTTCCAATGAACACCCAGGACTGATCTCCTTTAGGATGGACTGGTTGGATCTCCTTGCAGTCCAAGGGACTCTCAAGAGTCTTCTTCAACACCATAGTTCAAAAGCATCAATACTTCAGCGCTCAGCTTTCTTCACAGTCCAACTCTTACATCCATACATGAACACTGGAAAAACCATAGCCTTGACTAGACGGACCTTTGTTGGCAAAGTAATGTCTATGCTTTTCAATATACTATCTAGGTTGGTCATAACTTTTCTTCCAAGGAGTAAGCGTCTTCTAATTTCATGGCTGCAGTCACCATCTGCAGTGATTTTGGAGCCCAAAAAAATAAAATCTGACACTGTTTCCACTGTTTCCCCCTCTATTGGCCATGAAGTGATGGGACCAGATGCCATGATCTTAGTTTTCTGAATGTTGAGCTTTAAGCCAACGTTTTTACTCCCCTCTTTCACTTTCATCCAGAGCCTTTTTAGTTCCTCTTCACTTTTCTGCCATAAGGGTGGTGTCATCTACATATCTGAGGTTATTGATATTTCTCCCAACCCAAATCCATATGTTGAAACATGTTCCTCTAATGTGATAGTGTTTGGAAATGGAACCTTTCAAAGGAGATCAGGTCATGAGGGCAGAACTATCATGAATGTGGTTCATGCCCTTATAAAAGAGACGCCAAAGAGCTGTCTCACCTCTTCCAACATGTGGGGACATAGTGAAAAGATGGTGGTCTGTGAACCAGGAAATAGCTTCTCATAAAACACCAAATCTGCTAGCACCTTGATTTTGGACTTCCAAGCTTCCAGAACTATAAGAAATAAATTTCTGTGGTTTATAATCCTCCCAATCTATGATATTTTGTTATAGTGACCTGAACAGACTAAAGACACAAAGCAATTTAGAAAATCCTTTCTTTTTCAAAAAAAAGATTCTGTTTTAAGCCTGCTATTAAATCTTATTTTGGACTCTAATGATAAGCTCAACTCTCTCTAATATTTCTGTTTTGCCATCTGGCCATGGTTCAATGAATTTTAAAATATTGTTGCTGAGCTGAGCAGTAAAGCTCATATTTACATTTGGGTACTCCCACAAAACAAGTAAGAGAGAGCACAATAATTTTCAGCTCCCCTCCCCCACCCCACCCCCTGCCCCTGACCCTTTTGCTACAATGTTTGGGAAAAGCAAAGTTTAAAATGTTCCAGCAGAAACATATCCACTTAACCTAGCCTCAGTTAAGATTCGGAGAAGGCAATAGCAAGCCACTCCAGTACTCTTGCCTAGAAAATCCCATGGATGGAGGAGCCTGGTAGGCTGCAGTCCATGGGGTCGCTAGAAGTCGGATGCGACTGAGCGACTTCACTTTCACTTTTCGCTTTCACACAATGGAGAAGGAAATGGCAACCCACTCCAGTGTTCTTGCCTGGAGAATCCCAGGGACAGGGGAGCCTGTTGGGCTCCTGTCTATGGGGTCGCACAGAGTCGGACACGACTGAAGCGACTTAGCAGCAGCAGCAGCAGCAGTTAAGATTACCCATTCCTGGAGAGTTCCCTGGTGGCCTAGTAGTTATGACTCAGGCTTTCACTGCCATAGTGTGGGTTCAGTTCCTGGTTGGGAAAATGAGATCCCACAAGCTGTGTGTTGTGGCTAGAAACAAAAATCCTTTCCCAGTATTATTCTCTTATTTTTATTTTAGAAACTTGTTTTAAGCCAAACATGATCAAATTAATTTCTAAATGATACTTTCTAGAGATTTTATTCCTAGTCCTTTATTCCAAGTGTGGTAGTGCTTTAGTTGCTAAGGCATATCTAGCTCTTGCAACCCAGTGGACTGTAGCCTGCTTTGCTCCTCTGTCTGTAGGATTTCCCAGGCAAGAATACTGATAAGGATTGTCATTTCCTTCTCCAGGGGATCTCCTAACCCAGGTATCCAACCCAGGTCTTCTGCATTGCAGGTGGTTTTCTGCATTGCAGGCAGATTCCTGCATCGCAGGTGGATACTTTACCAGCTCCTAATATAGTCCCTTTTTATTGGGGATGTTTTTGATCACCACCTCCTGTACAATGTTGTGAACCTTCAGCCATAGTTCAGGCACTCTCTCTATCAGATCTAATCCCTTGAATCTATTTGTCACTTTCACTGTATGATCATAAGGGATTTGATTTAGATCATACCTGAATGGTCTAGCGGTTTCCCCTACTTTCTTCAATTTAAGTCTGAATTTGGCAATAAGAGGTTCATGATCTGACCCACAATCAGTTCCTGGTCTTGTTTTTGCTGACTGTATAGAGCTTCTCCATCTTTGGCTGCAAAAAATATAATCAATCTGATTTCAATATTGACCATCTGGTGATGTCCATGTGTAGAGTCTTCTCCTGTGTTGTTGGAAGAGGGTGTTTGCTATGATCAGTGCATTCTCTTGGCAAAACTCTGTTAGCTTTTGCCCTGCTTTATTTTGTACTCCACAGTCAAACTTTCCTATTACTCCAGGTATCTCTTCACTTCCTACTTTTGCATTCCAGTCCCCAAAGGTCTGTATAGTCAAAGCTATGGCTTTTCCAGTAGTCATATATGNTGAAATATTAGAGATTTAGCTTCAGCATCAGTCTTTCTAATGAATATTCAGGGTTGATTTCCTTTAAGATTGACTGGTTTGGTCTCCTTGCTGTCCAGAAGAGTCTCAAGAGTCTTTCCAGCACCACAGTTCAAAAGCATCAATTCTTTAGCATTCAGCCTTCTTTATGGTCCAATTCTCACTTTGTACATGACTACTAGAAATAACATAGCTTTGAGTATGCGGTTCTTTGTTGGCAAAGGGTTGTCTCTGCTTTTTAATACACTGTCTAGGTTTGTCACAGCTTTTCTTCCAAGGAGCAGTTGTCTTTTAATTTCCTAGATGCATTCACTGTCTGCAGTGATTTGGGGGCCCAAGAAAATAAAGTCTGTTACTGTTTCCATTTCTTTCCTATTTGCCATAAAGTGATGGGACTAGATGCCATGATCTTCATGTTTTGAAGGCTGAGTTTTAAGCCAGCCTTTTCACTCTTCTCCTTCATCTTCATCAAGAGTCTCTTTAGTTCTTCAATTTCTGCCATTAGGGTAGTGTCATCCGTATATCTGAGGTACCTTTGCATCCTGTGCCTCAGAAACTAACAGTGCCTCCTCAAATAAAGAAAATGCCCTTGCCATTTCCTGCGTTCTGAATCTCTTTGGTTCTCCAGTTACTTCTTCCTCTTGTCTCTCTGCCTTTCTCTGAACACATTCACATCATTGAAAGCTCACAACTTGAAGGCTCATATATAGGGGACTTACTGTAAAAGAATTGTGAAAACATTCTTCCTGGATATGGGAAATTTGCAACGCTTTCAGTATACTGACTCCCCTATTACATGACCCTATGAGGGCTTCCCAGGTGGTGCTAGGGGTAAAGTACCCACCTGAAAATTCAGGAGGCATAAGAGATATAGGTTCGATCCCTGGATGGGGAAGATCCCCTGGAGAAGGAAATGGCAGCCCACTCCAGTATTCTTGCCTGGAGAAACCCATGGACAGAAGAGCCTCATGGGCTAGAGTCTATAGGGTCACAAAAAGTCACACACAACTGAAGCAATGTAGCTCTCACTATGAGGGCAAATGGGTATAGATATTGTCTGCTTTTTCATCTATGTTCTTCCTCAGGTTTTTTTTTTTTAATGTAACCCAGAAGCTTTTAATTCAACGTTAAGAATAGCCATACTATCACAGACAAAACATGCTCCCATTTCACAAAAACTAATACAAATACAAATTTTCTCACCTCAGAAAATTTATTTCTATATGTATCTATTAACATAGAGAAGACTATTTCAGCTTTATGTATATTCCACTGAATAATCTCTGTGGAGATGTTTTCATGCATGCTGGATTTTATTGTATTTATTTATTTATTTTTGGCGGCACTGGGTCTTGGTTGTGCATTTGTGGTGAGCAGGGGCTACTGTCTAGTGGCAGTGCGCGGGCTTCTCATTGCAGAGGGCTTCTCATTCTCAGGCACTTCAGCTTCAGTAGCTTCGGCTTGCTGGCTCTCCAGTGTGTAGGCTTCAGTAGTTGCAGCACAGGGGCTCATTAGTTGTGGCTCCCAGTTCCTAAAGTGCACAGACTTCAGCAGTGGGCTCATGGCTGTAGAACACAGGCTCAGTAGTTATGGCACGCTGGCTTAGTTGGTCCACGCCTATGGAATCTTCCCAGACACAGGGATTGAACCCGTGTTCTCTGCATTGGCAGGCAGATTCTAATCCACTGGGTCATCAGGGAAGTCCACATGCTGAATTTTTATAAAGTCTATGTAAAAAGAAAACCATTAATTTACTAGAGGCATATGACTCTCCCACCTTGCCTAATATAGGGCTTTAGACCCTTCTGTAAGATCTGGAATTAAACTTATGGAGTCATAGAAAAATGTATTTATACAGTTAAATTGTATGTTCCCCATATGTTCCATTAGTTTAATTTTTATCATTAGATAAGATAGAGAAAAATAGCTAGTGTTCAAGTTTTTGCACAGCACTAATGCATTGGAGAGGGAAATGGCGACCCACTCCAGTGTTCTTGCCTGGAGAATCACAGGGACAGAGGAGCCTAGTGTGCCATCTCTGGGGTTGCACAGGGTCGGACATGACTGAAGTGACTTAGCAGCAGCAGCAGCAGCGGCAGCAACACATCAAAAAGCAGTGTATGAAAAAAATTATTGCCTTCTTTAAAATATACACGTGTATGCTCTTTTAAAGTGACAAATACATTTTTAAATTAGAAAAAATATTTATCATTTTCTTTCTTCCTCAAGTTTTTTATAATGCATCTTTAGATACTGATTATCTGATTATGTTTCCTTTTTTTTTTATTTTTTTATGGCATAAAAGAGAGGTTAGTTGATGCGGTAAAGGTGTTCCCACATCACAAATTATTTCTTTATTTCTTTATTCCCATTTCAAAAATTTCAGTAATATTTGTGCTTGCCATGTCTCTGCCCTTATCAGGTGTTACAAATTGCATTTTTTCTTTCTCCTTCCATAGATGAAGAATAATTTTCTTCTATTTGATCATTTAAGCTCATGGAAAAATTATATGTAAAATATTCCAAGTATATTGTTAAAGTATACTTAAACAATACAAAGCATATAGTATGTATTAAACATGTATTATAGTAGACATTTTAAAAGTATAATTAAAAAGTGAAAATCTAGCTAACCCCTATCTTTTTTCCACTCTTATTCTTCCAGTGTAGCTACTGATAATAGCTGGGCGTGTATTTTTCCAGGTTTTTTTTTTTTTTTTTAATGTACACATAAGTGCCAAATTTTAAGAGAAGAGGTTTAAATTCCCACCACATAAAATGCAATTTAAAAAACCAACAATATGGTGGCAGTAGTGGTAAAGAACCTAATGGCTAGTGCAGGAGAGAGAAGGGACAGAGACATGGGTTCAGTCCCTGGTTTGGGAAGATCCCCTGGAGAAGGACATGGCAGCCCACTCTAGTATTCTTGCCTGGAGAATTCTGTGAACAGAGAAGCCTGGCAGGCTATTGTCCTTAGGGTCACAAAGTGTTGGACATGACTGAAGCAACTTAACATGCACAGGTATGCACAACATATTAGATAAATGCTATCTTAAACCCTAATTTTTCTTAATATATCTTGAAATTAAAATATTAATTCTAAATTTGGAAAAAAGTTAATTTTTTGAGCTGAGGTTATAAAAAAAAATTACATGCTTCTAAATGTAATGTCCAATGGCCCAAGGTGATGCAGAGGAATCAGTGGAACCTGCATTAGATTCGTAGATTCAACCTTGTCACGGTACAGAAAAAAGTCTTACTGTATGGTTAAGTTGATACTATTTCAATTAGTAAAAATTTTTTGTACCTTTAATGTGACATTTTTCTGGTTTTGATCCTCTTTGCAGATATTATCCAGTCAACAGTTTTTCTCAAAATTCTTGGCTTCAGAATATTGAGAAATTATGTGCTCATAAAATTTAAAGTTACTTTTAATTGAATTACATTACTACAGAATATATTTATATTCTATTGAGGATATTATGTTTCGTGGCTTGCCTTTTTAAACTCAGAAATATGTAATGGACATTATTTTATATAGTACACATCTTAATATGTTAAATTGACATTTGTATTTCCTTTCTTTTTCTCTTACAATTAATGTTTCTGGGAGTATTATTGTATAGATCTTCTTGTGAATATGGGTATATACATCTGTTGGATACATTTTAAAGATAGAAATGTCAGATAGAATTGGCCTCAGAAGCCTTGTGCAGTCTTTTACTGCACTGTCTTGTGTGATTCGAATTACTGCTCTGGTGGTTATTTTATGGGTTCACTGAGCTCTAATTTGAAGGCAGACACAGATTTTAGCAATGTTTAAATCTTGGGACTAACACAATCATCCAGCTATGGACTGAATGTGTCCTTCCAAAATTCATATTTTGAAGTCCTCCACCACAGTGTGATGGTGTTAGAGATGAGGCCTTTGGAAGAAAATTAGGATTAGATAAGATAACTGGATAGAGCCCCATGATGATATCATTAGTGTCCTTAGAAGAAGAGAAGAAACAAAAACGTCTCTTGGGTACCATATAGAAGGCAGCTACCTGCATACCAAGATCACTCTCATCAGACATCAAACTTGTTAGCATCTTGATCTTGGAGTTCCTAACCTCCAGATTGTGAGGAATGAATGTTTGTGGGTTAAGCCTTCCAGTCTGTGATATTTTGTTATAGCACGCTGAACTGATAAAGGCACATTCCATTTGTCCTTTAGTTATTTTCTTCCACTGAACCAACTACATCTCATTCCGTCTTTAAGTTCCATTGGCCTATAATTTGGGGTTGTTTCAATATCTTTCTAAGGGATCTCAACTTTTGGTACAATATATTGTTAAGGGCCTATAATCTCCCTTGGGATTTCTCACTTTTATGTGTAATCAGTCACTCCCAAATTGGGAGATTTAAGATCATTTATTTCAAAACTAGAAAACCATTTGTTTCAAAACTAGTCAGTAGGAAGCAGTTCTCCAATCTACAGCAGGCTTGCCTGGCATTGCCTGGGCTTACTCATGTCTGGAGTCAGCTGCTTCATTAGCTGGGGTCTGACTGGTCAAAGGTTGCTCAAATATGAGATTGTATCTCTGCTTATGTCCTGTCTCATTCTTCAGAAGGCTAGTTCAGAGGGGATGATCCTAATAGCAAGAGCAGAAGTGCAAAAAACCTGCTGAGACCCAGGCTTCATACAACATTGTTTTCTCTACGTTTAATTCGCCAGGACAAGTAATAAGGTGAAACCCAAATCAAAGAGTGCATAAATGTCAACTCTTGATAAGAGGAACATAAAAAAATGGAAAAAACTTTGCAGTCCATGCTAGAGTTCATCAATATTATAACTTCTGGAGACATCTCAGTGATCCAATCAGCCTGCCAGTTATTTTATGATGCTGTGTATGTGTGTGTGTGTGTGCGTGTGCGCATGCGCATGCACGCATGTGATAAGCCCAGATTCATTGATTTGGAAATGGAGAAGATAAAAAAATTAATATTCATTTATAGGATATTCTAGTTAGCTATTTTATATTAAATTTTATTTTTCAAAGGATTAAATGCAAAAATTTGTATAAAATAATTTTTTAATCAAGTCTAGTGATTCTTTATAAAACTTAGCCCTAGTTCTTTCTACATTTTTCTAATATGTTTATATCTCAGTTTCTGTTAAATACATAGTCAGTATTTTCATTACAATTATGCACATGTTGTTCATTACTGAGTCTAGGTATATGCTCTGGTTATAATTTGTTTTAGCATAAAATTTTATTTTCCAAGGTTTAATAATTTTTTTCTGAGTTGCTTATTTTTCTTAGAACATAAGATGAACAGTTCTCAAACACATTCACATTTCCATAAATTACCTCCAAATATATGGTCAAAATAGTTATATAACTTACCAGTTCATTTATTTAGTCATTGTTTTACTTTGGAGACATTCTTTCTGGAGGCTTTGGCCTATTGCTCCCATGTTAAAAGTTGTTCTCCAGCTGTTCTATTGTCTGAGACTTCCTTCTGCTATTGTGCTTGGAATTCTCATCTCTCCTCTGTCAGTTCCTCTATTATTATTTCAGTCCCATTTCGTCTTTCTTGGATTGCTTTTTCATCAGCTAGTAGTTTCCCGATAAAGGCTACATGGAAAATACATTTTAAAACATTAACAATCTGAAATTTTCTTTATTCTCTCACTTCATTGCTCTAAGTTAAATAACACTGTTTGGACAGTAAATATTCCTGTTGTTAAAATTTCTGTTGGGAATTATGAAGTCATTGTGATTATCCTTTATATGTATTGTTTTTCTTCTTAGAAAGTTAGAGATTCTTTTATTTGGTGCTAAGAAATTTATGAGAGTTTGCCTTCTTTTGGGAGAAGGCAGTGGCAACCCACTCCAGTACTCTTGCCTGGAAAGTCCCATGGATGGAGGAGGCTGCAGTCCATGGGGTCCCAAAGAGTCAGACATGACTGAGCAACTTCACTTTCACTTTTCACTTTCCTGCATTGGAGAAGGAAATGGCAACTCACTCATTGTCCTTGTCTAGAGAATTCCAGGGACAGGGGAGCCTGGTGGGGTGCTGTCTATGGGGTCGCACAGAGTCAGACATGACTGAAGTGACTTAGCAGCAGCAGCCTTCTTTTGGGCTCTATCTTTTCATTACAATTATGCACATGTTGTTCATTACTGAGTCTAGGTATATGCTCTGGTTATAATTTGTTTTAGCATAAAATTTTATTTTCCAAGGTTTAATAATTTTTTTCTGAGTTGCTTATTTTTCTTAGAACATAAGATGAACAGTTCTCAAACACATTCACATTTCCATAAATTACCTCCAAATATATGGTCAAAATAGTTATATAACTTACCAGTTCATTTATTTAGTCATTGTTTTACTTTGGAGACATTCTTTCTGGAGGCTTTGGCCTATTGCTCCCATGTTAAAAGTTGTTCTCCAGCTGTTCTATTGTCTGAGACTTCCTTCTGCTATTGTGCTTGGAATTCTCATCTCTCCTCTGTCAGTTCCTCTATTATTATTTCAGTCTCATTTCGTCTTTCTTGGATTGCTTTTTCATCAGCTAGTAGTTTCCCGATAAAGGCTACATGGAAAATACATTTTAAAACATTAACAATCTGAAATTTTCTTTATTCTCTCACTTCATTGCTCTAAGTTAAATAACACTGTTTGGACAGTAAATATTCCTGTTGTTAAAATTTCTGTTGGGAATTATGAAGTCATTGTGATTATCCTTTATATGTATTGTTTTTCTTCTTAGAAAGTTAGAGATTCTTTTATTTGGTGCTAAGAAATTTATGAGAGTTTGCCTTCTTTTGGGAGAAGGCAGTGGCAACCCACTCCAGTACTCTTGCCTGGAAAGTCCCATGGATGGAGGAGGCTGCAGTCCATGGGGTCCCAAAGAGTCAGACATGACTGAGCAACTTCACTTTCACTTTTCACTTTCCTGCATTGGAGAAGGAAATGGCAACTCACTCATTGTCCTTCTCTAGAGAATTCCAGGGACAGGGGAGCCTGGTGGGGTGCTGTCTATGGGGTCGCACAGAGTCAGACATGACTGAAGTGACTTAGCAGCAGCAGCCTTCTTTTGGGCTCTTTAAAATTTTTTTGTTTTATGCATTGACTTTGTTGTTACTGTTTTTCAGTCACTCAGCTGTGTTTGACTCTTTGTGACCTCATGGACTTCAACATGACAGGCTTCCCTGTCCATCACCATCTCCTGGGGCTTGCTCAAACTCCTGTCCATTCAGTTGGTGATGCCATTCAACCACCTCATCCTCTGTCATCCTCTTCTCCTCCTGCCTTCAATCTTTCTCAACATCAGGATCTTTTCCAATGAGTCAGTTTTTTGCATAAGATGGCCAAAGAATTGGAGTTTCCACTTCAGCATCAGTCCTTCCAATGAATATTCAGGGTTGATTTCCTTTAGGATTGACTGGTTTGATCTCCTTGCTGTCCAAGGAATTCTCAAGAGTCTCCTCCAACACCACAGTTCAAAAGCATCATTTCTTCAGCACTCAACCTTCTTTATGGTCCAACTCTCACATCCATACATGACTACTGGAAAGACCATAGCTTTGACTATACACACCTTTGTTGACAAAGTAATGTCTGTGCTTTTTAACATGCTGTCTAAGCCTGTCATGGCTTTTCTTCCAAGGAGCAAGCATCTTTTAATTTCATGGCTACACTTACCATCTGCAGTGATTTTGGAGCCCAAGAAAATAAAGTCTGTCATGGTTTCCATTGTTTCCCCATCTATTTGCCATGAAGTGATGGGACGGGATGCTTTGATCTTTGTTTTTTAAATGTTGAGTTTTAAGCCAGCTTTTCACTCTCCTCTTTCACCTTTATCAAGAGACTCATTGGTTCAAGTTCACTTTCTGCCCTTATAAACTGATGAACCCTTTCATTATGGAGTCTCACATTATAACCTTGTATGAAATATTCTTGCATTTTCTTGGCAATTTTCTCCTCATTTTTTTTGGTGATATCTCATATTGAAGCTCATATTATCAACATTTTAACTGAAATGTTGAATCTCCTGGTTTCTTTTTCTTTTCTCTCTTTTGTTCATCTTTTTGGTCTTTGTTGTACTCAGTTTCATCTTGTAATTATTCTTTAGCCCAAAACTAGCTATATTTTTAATTTCAAAAAATTATTTTTTGTGCCTCCTTTATAACATTTTGTTTTTATGTATACATTATCCTCATTATATGAGACAAAGTAATAATTTAACGTTTTTTTCACTTGAGTCCTTTTGTCATATATTCAGTTCAGTTCAGTTCAATCACTCAGTCGAGTCCTACACCTTGCAACCCCATGAATCACAGCACTCCAGGCCTCCCTGTCCATCACCAGTTCCCGGAGTTCACTCAGACTCACGTCTGTCGAGTCGGTGATGCCATCCAACCATCTCCTCCTCTGTTGTCCACTTCTCCTTCTGCCCCCAACTCCTCCCAGCATCAGAATCTTTTCCAATGAGTCAACTCTTTGCATGAGGTGACCAAAGTACTGGAGTTTCAGCTTAAGCATCATTCCTTCCAAAGGAATCCCAGGGCTGATCTCCTTCAGAATGGACTGGTTGGATCTCCTTGCAGTCCAAGGGACTCTCAAGAGTCTTCTCCATCACCACAGTTCAAAAGCATCAATTCTTCGGCGCTCAGTCTTCTTCATAGTCCAACTCTCACATCCATACATGACCACAGGAAAAACCATAGCCTTGACTAGACAGACCTTAGTCGGCAAAGTAATGTCTCTGCTTTTGAAAATGCTATCTAGGTTGGACATAACTTTTCTTCCAAGGAGTAAGCATCTTTTAATTTCATGGCTGCAGTCACCATCTGCAGTGATTTTGGAGCCCAAAAAAATAAAGTCTGACACTGTTTCCACTGTTTCCCCATCTATTTCCCATGAAGTGATGGGAC
>SJYT01083638.1:6882-20643 GCA_006410635.1 Cephalophus harveyi | reverse complement strand
TCCATGTGTAGAGTCTTCTCTTGTGTTGTTGGAAGAGGGTGTTTGCTATGACCAGTGCATTTCCTTGGCAAAAGTCTATTAGTCTTTGCCCTGCTTCATTCTGCATTCCAAGGCCAAATTTGCCTGTTACTCCAGGTGTTTCTTGACTTCCTACTTTTGCATTCCAGTCCTCTATAATGAAAAGGACATCTTTTTTGGGTGTTAGTTCTAAAAGGTCTTTTAGGTCTTCATAGAACTGTTCAACTTCAGCTTATTCAGTGTTACTGGTTGGGGCATAGACTTGGATTACCATGATATTGAATGGTTTTCCTTGGAAACGAACAGAGATCATTTTGTTGTTTTTGAGATTGCATCCAAGTACTGCATTTCGGACTCTTTTGCTGACCATGTTGGCTACTCCATTTCTTATGAGGGATTCCTGCCCACAGTAGTATATATAATGGTCATGTGAGTTAAATTCACCCATTCCAGTCTATTTTAGTTTGCTGATTCCTAGAAGGTCGACGGTCACTCTTGCCATCTCTTGTTTGACCACTTCCAATTTGCCTTGATTCATGGACCTAACATTCCAGGTTCCTATGCAATATTGCTCTTTACAGCATTATACCTTGCTTCTATCACCAGTCACATCCACAGCTGGGTATTGTTTTTGCTTTGGCTCCATCCCTTCTTTCTTTTTGAAGTTATTTCTCCACTGATCTCCAGTAGCATATTGGGTACCTTACTGACCTGGGGAGTTCCTCTTTCAGTATCCTATCATTTTGCCTGTTCATACTGTGCATGGTGTTCTCAAGGCAAGAATACTGAAGTGGTTTGCCATTCCCTTCTCCAGTGGACCACATTCTGTCAGACCTCTCCACCATGACCTGCCCGTCTTGGGTTGCCCCGCGGGCATGGCTTAGTTTCATTGAGTTAGACAAGGCTGTGGTCCTAGTGTGATTAGATTGACTAGATTTCTGTGAGTATGGTTTTAGTGTGTCTGCCCTCTGATGCCCTCTTGCAACACCTACCGCCTTACTTGGGTTTCTCTTACCTTGGGAGTGGGATATCTCTTCACAGCTGCTCCAGCAAAGCGCAGCTGCTGCTCCTTACCCTGGATGAGGGGTATCTCCTCACCACCACCCTTCCTGACCTCAGTGTGGGATAGCTTCTCTAGGCCCTCCTGCATCTGTGCAGCCACCACTCCTTGGATGTGGGGTGGCTCCTCCCGGCTGCCGCCCATGGCCTCAGATGCTGGGTGGCTCCTCTCGGCTGTTGCCCCTGACCTCGGACACTGGATGGCTCCTTCTATCCTCTGCCCCTGACCTCAGACGTGGGGTAACTCCTATTGGCCACCGCCCTTCGGGCATGGGGTCCTCCCGGCTTCCACCCCTGACCTCGCATGTTGGGTAGCTCCTCTCAGCCGTGCTTAGCATGCCAGTCATAGCCGCTTGTGCTTAGCACGCTGGTCACGCTGTATAGCCCATTGCAAATATTTATATATTGTAAACTTTGATTCCATTCTTCACACTTAAGAATGGGACAGTAAAATGCTTATTGGAATCTCTATACTTGTTGAGGTTAATGGATTGGTAGAAGTCACTATATGTAAGATAACTAGTTAGATTTTAAATAAGAATACATATACATGCTCACATGTTCCCATCTGTGCTCTAGACATTCAGTTTTTTAGAGAAAAAGAACTTTCTAATGTTCTGAGAATTCTATACCTTGCTGCTGGCAATTCTGATATTTTTCAATATTCTACATGGGGATATAAACCTCTTGTATGTTGATAGCATACAGGAGATAGAAAAAAAAAAGGCTGATGTTACAGAGGCTGAGGTCCAGAGAGTCTCTCATAACTTTGACATGCATTAGGATTAAATATATCCCTAGTTGTAAAGGTCAGGGTGGAGATGAAGGGCTTTCATTTTCCTAAAACAAATTCCTAAATTATCCTATTTTCTGTCCTCATCTCATCCCCCTTTATATGATACTGTTTCTCCCAATTCCCATAAACTTTCATGCTTTTGAGTTGCTGTGCTTCTTCTTGAAGCCAACCAACTCTCTTTTCCACTTCACTTTCACTACAAGCCTAATTGTACATAGGCTTGACTTTCCTTTTCTTTGCTAGCTATTTAATATTTTTCTCCTTTCAACCTTTATTCATAATTTCTTGGGTTAATAAATGCCTCTTTGTTTTATTGAAAGAGTTTTTGCTTCTCTTTTTCCTTCCCTAGATGGAGAAAATGAAGAGGATAATTTTTATTATCCTAAATTTGAAAGTGGGTAGCAAGTTCTTAATAATACTTGAAATAGTAAATCTTTTACTCCATCTTTATACTGCACTTATTTTCAAAATTGTTTGAGGTTTCAGCAAGTGTTTCCTTAAGAGAATAGCTTCAAATTTAAACTCTTCAATCCCTTTGCCATGTTGCTATCTTTTCATATAATACTGAGAAACTTTATCCAAAACAAGATGATTGAAACTGTCTCACAATTCTGTGTTATAGCTTGCATTGCTTACAATCTCTATGTTAGAAGAGAAAATGAAGGATTCTATATTGCATGTGGTAGAGTTGGTGTAATATTAGGCTGCTATAACAAAGAACTCACCAAATAATACACATTTCACTTTTAGAATAACTCTAGCACCATTCAAAATCATAGGTTACGATTACCTTATTTGCTTATTGTCTCAAAGGGCCTTATTCTTATTTGATGGCTTAGTTTGCAGGACAGTCCATGTGTATATAGGAGTTCACTGCAGGAAGTTATGGGACATATCGAGAAGTTATGATAGCATTTCTGTTCTTATTCCATTGACTACAACACATGTACATCCCTATTAAGTTGTAAGGGAGGCTGTGAACTATAGAGACTTAACTATACAGCCATGTCCAAACTGTAACTTCCTTATTTGGAAAGGAAATGTATTTTAGTTATTATTGCTTCATAATAAATAATTCTAAATTTTGTGGCATGAAACATTGTTTTATTATGCTCACAGGTTCTGTAGGTCATTAATATAGAAAGGATAGCTAGGAAAGCAGGGAGAGCTATCTTCTGCCCCAGATGCCTGTGACTTCTGCAGGTCAGACTCAGATGTCGGGGGTTACTTGAAAGGGATGCTGAAATAGCTGAGGCTAGAGATTCTAGTTCTAAAATGGCTTTTGCAGTCACATGTCTGGAACCTGGGCAAGGATGATTCAGCTGAGTGGGCCACATGACACTGTCAACAGGAATCCCTACATGTGGCCTGACCAAATGACTTCAACTTCTCATAGCCTATCAGCTAGGTTCCAGGTAGAGGTGAATGGAATGAAGCAAACTGAGGGAATGTTTGGAAAATGTAGGGGATTTAGGTCTAGATAATTTAATATATTCCAGGGAGAGGAAATGTATGTCTTCCTCTCTGATCCAATGAATCCCAATATACATGAGAATGATTTTCTATAAAAGCTTCCTAATCTTTACTGGACTTTCCTGATAGCTCAGTTGGTAAAGAATCCACCTGCAATGCAGGTGACCCCAGTTTGACTCCTGGGTCGGGAAGATCCCTGGAGAAGGGGCAGGCTACCACTCCAGTATTCTTGGGCTTCCCTTGTGGCTCAGCTGGTAAAGACTCTGCCTGCATGCAGGAGACCTGGGTTTGACTCCTGTGTTGGGAAGATTCCCTGGATAAGGGAAAGGCTACCCACTCCAGGATCTGGCCTAGAGAATTCATGGACTGTATAGTTTATGGGGTCACAAACAGTTGGACACGACTGAGAGACTTCCACTTTATTTGTCCAATTAAATCCTTGCTTCTTAGTGGTTAGATTCAATTCTGGCATCTTGCTACATCTGAAGATTCAGAAAGAATTAAATCTTCATCCTGATTGGATCCTTCTGCTCCCAGACTCTACGGTGTTTCTGATAATTTTGCTTCTGTCTTTAGATGCAAGAATGCACATAAAGGCCAAGGCTTCTGTTATCATCTCTTCCCTCTGGAACCCCAACGTTTTACTTTGCTTTGTGAATCATAACCCAAATATTCAACAACCATTCTTTGCTTCAGTTCAGTTCAGTTCAGTCACTCAGTCGTGTCCAACTCTTTGCGACCCCATGAATCGCAGCACGCCAGGCCTCCCTGTCCATCACCAACTCCCAGAGTTCACGCAGATTCACGTTCATCGAGTCAGTAACGCCATCCAGCCATCTCATCCTATGTCGTCCCCTTCTCCTCCTGCCTACAATCACTCCCAGCATCAAAGTCTTTTCCAATGAGTCAACTCTTCGCATGAGGTGGCCATAGTACTGGAGTTTCAGCTTTAGCATTATTCCTTCCAAAGAAATCCCAGGGTTGATCTCCTTCAGAATGGACTGGTTGGATCTCCTTGCAGTCCAAGGGACTCTCAAGAGTCTTCTTCAACACTACAGTTCAAAAGCATCAAATCTTCGGTGCTCAGCTTTCTTCACAGTCTAACTCTCACATCCATACATGACTACTGGAAAAACTATAGCCTTGAGTAGATGGACCTTAGTCAGCAAAGTAATGTCTCTGTTTTTGAATATGCTATCTAGGTTGGTCATAACTTTTCTTCCAAGGAGTAAGCGTCTTTTAATTTCATGGCTGCAGTCACCATCTGCAGTGATTTTGGAGCCCCCCAAAATAAAGTCTGACACTGTTTCCACCGTTTCCCTATCTATTTCCCATGAAGTGATGGGACCGGATGCCATGATCTTCATTTTCTGAATGTTGAGATTTAGGCCAACTTTTTTGCTGTCCCCTTTCACTTTCATCAAGAGGCTTTNGAGCCCCCCAAAATAAAGTCTGACACTGTTTCCACCGTTTCCCTATCTATTTCCCATGAAGTGATGGGACCGGATGCCATGATCTTCATTTTCTGAATGTTGAGATTTAGGCCAACTTTTTTGCTGTCCCCTTTCACTTTCATCAAGAGGCTTTTTAGTTCCTCTTCACCCTCTGCCATAAGGGTGTTGTCATCTGCATATCTGAGGTTATTGATATTTCTCCTGGCAATCTTGATTCCAGCTTGTGTTTCTTCCAGTCCAGCATTTCTCATGATGTACTTTGATTTAATATATCTTCCCCCATTCCTATCTGTCAGACTGTGGCTACAACTGGCTACAGTGGAGTTGTAAGAACTTGTGATTCATCTTACCCTGGAGTCAAGATGAACCAAGCTCAGATAGAGGCAATAAACTTCTTTGTTAATTGTTATCTCTATTACACTCTGTCTGTGGTCCCCTGAAAATAGCTAATTATTGAATCTTTCCTTTCTGGGTAAGCTAGACATACATGCACTGATTCATCTCTCAAATGTGTTGGTTTAGCTAGGAATATATAGGATACAAAAATGTAATTCAATGCTACTTTAGGCACTGTTAGCAACATATTGCTAATTCCATGAGTCACCACATTGTAGACAGTTTTTGTCTTGATTTTTTTTTTCACACCCACAGTCCAAGTTCAAATTTAGAATATTCATGTTCACTGCATTTGAGCAACTAGTAATCATGTGTCATGTTTCCTTTTTCATGTTTAAAATGACAGATGATTCCTCTAAAATAAAACATTTTAATAATTATTCATCCTAGCATTGCTGTAAAATGCAGGTTTTCAAACAAATTTTTAAAAAATACACTGCTGATTTTACTCCAGAATGGGAGAAAATAATAGCAAATGAAGCAACTGACAAAGAATTAATCTCAAAACTATACAAGCAGCTCATGCAGCTCAATACCAGAAAAATAAATGCCCCACTCAAAAATGGGCAAAAGAACTAAACAGACATTTCTTCAAAGAAGACATACAAATGGTTAACAAACACATACAAAGATGCTCAACATCATGCATTAATTAGAGAAATGCAAATCAGAACTACAATGAGGTACCAACTCATACCAGTCAGAATGGCTGCTATCAAAAAGTCTACAAATAAAAGCTGGAGAGGGTATGGAGAAAAGGGAACCCTCTTACACTGTTGGTGGGAATGCAAAGTAGTATAGCCACTATGGAGAACAATGTGGAGATTCCTTAAAAAACTTGAAATAGAACTGCCATATGACCCAGCAATCCCACTGCTGGGCATACACAGCAAGGAAACCAGAATTGAAAAAGATACATCATTTCAGCACTGTTTACCATAGCTAGGACATGGAAATAACCTAGATGCCCTTTGGCAGACAAATGGATAAGAAAGTTGTGGTGCATATACACAATGGAATATTACTCATTTATTAAAAAGAACACATTTGAGTCAGTTCTAATGAGGTGGATAAAACTGGACCTATTATACAGAGTGAAGTAAGTCAGAAAGAAAAACACCAAGACAGTATATTAACACATATATATGGAATTTAGAAAGATGGTAATGATGACAACAAAAGAGACAAAGATATAAAGAACAGACTTTTGGACTCTGGGAGAAGGTGAGGGTGGTGATGATTTGAGAGAATAGCATTGAAACATGTATATTACCAGTTGTGAAATAGATGACCAGTCCAAGTTCAATGCATGGAACAGGACACTCAAAGCCGGTGCACTGGGACAACTCAGAGGGATGGGATAGGGAGGTAGGTGGGAGGGTGGTTTCGGACAGGGGGACACATGTACTCCTGTGGCTGACTCATGTCAATGTATGACAAAAACCATCACAATACTGTAAAGTAATTAACCTCCAATTAAAATAAATTAATTAATAAAAAATATTTTGCTGATTTTAGAAAAAATCTCCAGAACTTATGTTTATATACATATTTTTTAATAAAGGGAATCATTGTATTTTTCTGGTAAGGTAAAGTTTTTAAACATCCAATAATTAGTTAAATATTGAAAATATATTCTGGGTTTTGATAAACATTTAAATAGGTACTATATTTCTTTTTTATTAAATTTTATTTTTACTTTATTTTACTTTACAATACTGTATTGGTTTTGCCATACATTGACATGTATCCACCACGGGTGTATACGTGCTCCCATTCCTGAACCCCCCTCCCACCTCCCACCCCATATCATCTCTCTGGATCATCCCCGTGCACCAGCCCCAAGCATCCTGTATCCTGTATCGAACATAGACTGGCGCTTCGTTTCTTACATGATAGTATACATGTTTCAATGCCATTCTCCCTAAATAGGTACTATATTTCTATGTATTGAAAATTGACTTTTCTTATGGCAAATTCTGTACCTGACTCTCATTTTCTCTAATTTCTATCCTTTTCACTTCCCCTGATAATGGGAGCTGAGTAAATATGATCATGTTTTATACTGAGAGGTTCTAAGAATAATGTCTGAAATTGGGATGCATCTTACAATCTGTTATTTTACAACTTGTGTTGATCAGATGATAGACATCACATAGCATGTCAACTTGATCATATTTTTCATGCTATCATCACATAAGTTGAGTTCAAACATTTTAAACAATAACCTGTTTGAGTTTAGTTGCTATTTCAATTAAGTTTAAGAAGGTTACACTATCAGTATTTTAATAAAACATTACTTTGTGTATTGAAGTTTCCAATTAGAGTGTGACATTAATTTGATATGTTTAAAGGGAAAATTTTCTTTATAGGAATGAACACAGTTTATTATTTTCTTATAAAGCAACACACAAATGCTTTCCAATATTCAAGAATTTTTTTTGTCCCAAAGCACTTCCTTTTATCTTATTTTTTAATGATATGTGTGCAATATAATGGGCTGATACATGTATATATTGTGATGTGATCATCACAGTGTAATTAACATTCCATTACACACAATTATAAAAATTTTTTTCTTATGATGAGAACTTTTAAGATTTACTCTTAAAATCTTTAAAATATATAATATTGTTTTCTGTAGTCACCAGATTATACATTACAACCCAGGACTTATTTTATAACTAGAATCTTATTGGAGAAAGAAATGGCTACCCACTCCAGTATTCTTGCCTGGCAATTCCATGGACAGAGGAGCCCGGTAGGCTATTGTCCATGGGGCCACAAAGAGTTGGACATGACTGAGTGACTAAGCAGAACCTTGTACCTTTTGATCACCTTCCCCAGTTGGCCTACCCCCTCAACCTCCTCTGGCAACCACCAAAATGTTATCTATATTTATGGGTGGTTTTTTTTTTTTTGATTCACGTATAAGTATTTTTCTGTCTGATTTATTTCCCTTGGGAAAATGTCCTCAAGATTCATCCATGCTATAGCAAATGGTTAGATATCCTTTTTATGGATGAATAATATTTCATTGTATTTAGAATATTTATATATATTTATCACATATAAATAACCACATTTTCTTTAACCATTTATCCATTGGTGGAAACTATGGAATATCTTACAGGGTATCTATATTTTAAAGTTTTTGAGGAACTTTCATATTGTTTTCCAGTTTCCATAGTGTCTGTACTGACTTACACTCCCACCAACAGTTCACAAAGATTTTTTTTTCTCTGCCTTATTGCCAACATTTATTATTTGCTATCTTTTTGAAATAGTTATTCTGACAGGTGTGAGATGACATTGCTATCAAGACCAGGCTCATACTGTTCAACAAACAACAGGCAAATAAATTGAGAGATAAGTCACTATTCCTTTTCCCAATAACTCAGTTCAGAAAGATGGTGGACTAGTGTCCCAAAGAACAGTCTTATCTGAATTAGAATTCAGACTTCTTTCATATTAAAATGGGGCAAGGGGGTGTGGCTGGTTGTTATAGACTTCTTGGTGCTAGCCAGATGTGATAATCTTTGTTCTTAGAGCTGTGCAAGTAGATCTAATCATGATGTTCCTGCAAATCTTCAGCAAGACAAATGTTTTCTAGTCTGTAGTTTTTTATCTCTGTATGAATGAAAGGTCAAGTGTGGGTGGCAGAAACTTGAGAAAGGGTTGTTATGCATATTTCAGGCTATAGATAACATTCTTTCACCAATTGAGGAGACAAAGGTACAGAACCAGCCTGACTAAGTGCAGGCAACTGATCACAAAGATTAGAGCTAGAGACCCAATATGGAGTCAGGTTTATTCTTCTCTATTAAAATATCTCGTTGTGGTTTTAAATTGCATTTTAAGGATGATTATTGATATTAAACATTTTTTTTTCATGTATCTGTTGGCCACCTGTACATCTTTGGGGAAACATCTATTCAGATTCTCTCCCCGTTTTTTAAAATAGATTGTTGGTTTCTATTGAGCTATATGAATTCTTTGGACTTCCCTGGTGGCTTAGTGGTAAAGAATCCACCTGCAAATGTAGGAGGCGTGTGTTTGCTCTCTGGGTTGGGAAGATCCCCTGGAGAAGGAAATGGCTACTGACTCCAGTATTCTTGCCTGGAGAATCCCATGGACAGAGGACCCTGGCGGCTACAGTGTGCGGGGTCACAAAGTCCACGGCTACAAGCCATGGGATCGGATGTGACTTAGTGAGTAAACAACAACAATAAAACAATATGAATTATTTTTATAATTTGGATATTCATCCTTTATTGGGCTGGATTTATAAATATGTTCTTCCATTTTATAAATTGCCATTTCATTTTGTTGATGGTTTTCATTGCTATACAGAAGTTTTTGGTTAACTTTTTAGTTAATTTGTAAATAGATGATGTTAGCTGCACTTTGTGAGAAAACATGAAAAAAAAATACTGTGTACCATATATTGAGCAAAGTAATTAAAAGCAGAAAAAGTTGACAATTCCATGGAGCAGATGAAAGATTTCAAGGCAGCAAGAGACTGGTATGATCCATTCATGCATCATACAGGACAGTGTTGATATAGCATCATATATCACTATGTCAGAAACTTCCAGCCAACTTTAAACAGAAGCTGCTCAACCTACAGTGACATGTAATTCAGTGAAAAAGATAATGAGATATTGTATGCTATAGCTGAGTTTTTTCTTTCATAGGTGTACATATAATAATGATAGATCTTACATTAGAGATGACATCTAGATTTAAAGAATTATGGTAATAAAAATATACTGCTAAATATAGGGACTAACGCAAGATTTTTATTAAGCTATTGAAGCTACAGCTTATATTTTTTTTCTAATTTCTGATAATATTATAAGCCATTGTTATTGTGTGCTATCAGTTGAAGAATTGTGCTAATCTTTTATTATGTCTTTTATTACTAGAGACTATTCAGTAAGTCAAACATTACTATCCTCATTACATAGATTAAAAATCTAAATTAAAAAAAGGCCTTTAGTTTGAGTGCAGCAGTTCAGTTCAGTCGCTCAGTCGTGTCCGACTCTGTGACCCCATGAATTGCAGCATGCCAGGTTTCCCTGTCCATCACTAACTCCCGGAGTTCACCTAAACTCACGTCCATCAAGTCAGTGATGCCATCCAGCCATCTCATTCTCTGTCATCCCCTTTTCCTCCTGCCCCAAATCCCTCCCAGCATCAGAGTCTTTTCCAATGAGTCAACTCTTCGCATGAGGTGGCCAAAGTACTGGAGTTTCAGCTTTAGCATCATTCCTTCCAAAGACCACCCAGGACTGATCTCCTTTAGAATGGACTGGTTGGATCTCCTTGCAATCCAAGGGACTCTCAAGAGTCTTCTCCAATACCACAGTTCAAAAGCATCAATTCTTCAGCGCTCAGCCTTCTTCACAGTCCAACTCTCACATCCATACATGACCACAGGAAAAACCATAGCCTTGACTAGATGGAGTGCAGCAGAGTCAGAATGAAAATCTAAAACCTGTGCTGTTATGCTGTCTTTCAGTGAACTCCTTACTGGTTTTAAAGAAGTGTTCCATGTGCCCTTTTACCTGAAAGTCTACCAATAGTAGGTATATGCAGAGCACACTAGCTTTCAGATTTAACTGCATGTGTTGTAGATCTTAAATCATTCTAATTAAGTTAACTATGCTGGTCAAAATTCTTAAAGAGATGGGAATACCAGACCACCTGACCTACCTCCTGAGAAATCTGTATGCAGGTCAAGTAGCAACAGTTAGAACTGGACATGGAACAACAGACTGGTCCCAAATCAGGAAAGGAGTATGTCAAGGCCTTATATTGTTACCCTGATTATTTAACTTATATGCAAAATACGTCATGAGAAACACTGGGCTGGATGAAGCACAAGCTGGAATCAAGATTTCCAGGAGAAATATCAATAACCTCAGATATGTAGATGACACCACCCTTATGGCAGAAAGCGAAGAACTAAAGAGCCTCTTGATGATAGTGAAAGAGGAGAGGGAAAAATCTGGCTTAAAACTCAACATTCAGAAAACTAAGATCATGGCATCTGGTCCCATCACTTCATGGCAAATAGATGGGGAAACAGTGACAAACTTTATTTTCTGGGGCTTCAAAATCACTGCAGATGGTAACTGAAGCCATGAAATTAAAAGATACTTGCTCCTTGGAAGAAAAGTTATAACCAACTTAGACATCATATTAAAAAGCAGAGACATTACTTTCCCAACAAAGGTCCATTTAGTCAAAGCTATGATTTTTCCAGTAGTCATGTATGGATGCAAGAGTTAGACTATAAAGAAAGCTGAGTGCCAAAAAATTGATGGCTTTTGGACTGTGATGTTGGAGAAGACTCTTGAGAGTCCCTTGGACTGTAAGGAGATCCAACCAGGCAATCCAAAAAGAAATCAGTCCTGAATAGTCATTAGAAGGACTGATGCTGAAGCTGAAACTCCAATACTTTGGCCAATTGATGTGAAGAAAAAACTCATGGAAAATACCCTGATGCTGGGAAAGAGTGAAGGTGGGAGAGAAGGGGATGACAGAGGATGAGATGGTTGGATGGCATCACCAGTGCAGTTTGAGTTTGAGTAGGCTCTGGGAGTTGGTGATGGACAGGGAAGCCTGGTGTGCTGCTGTCCATGGGGTCACAAAGAGTCGGACACGACTGAGCAACTAAACTGAACTGAATGCTGGCCAACTCCTGTTTGCCCTCAGGTCGATGCTCCAATCTTCCACTGTTTTCCTTTAGATTATAAAACCCAACATTTATCAGTCTCATTGTCCTTTGATTTCCAGGAAAGATGTGAAGTAAGGCTGAGTACATGTGAAAAGGAGAGAAACCATATATTTATTCCCTTCTTTCTCTGCTTGTTTAGGCAGCAGGTTTGTCTCCTCCATGCCTCCAACACTAGCTGGACAGCCTGGCTTCCAGAGTCTTATGATATTCTCTCCTTCCATAGACTTTTCAGATCTAAGGCTGATAGCTATTTCCTGATATTGCTAATCTCTGTGTTATATTACTGCCCTTGATCTGTTTCTCAGCTTTTCTCTCACTTATGTAACTAATTTCTTGTATTATATTCTGTTTGAAAGACTTAGAGTTATTTATTTTCTAGGTGGACTCTGACTGTTACAACAGTGAAAAGTGAAAGTGAAAGGAAGTCGCTCAGTTGTGTCTGACTCTTTCCAACTCCATGGACTATAGCCTACCATGCTCCTCTGTCTATGGGATTTTCCAGGCAAGAGTACTAGAATGGGTTGCCATTTCCTTCTCCAGGGGATCTTCCTGACTCAGGGATTGAACCCAGGTTTCCAGCATTGCAGACAGATGCTTTACTGTCTGAGTCACCCGGGAAGCCCAGTACTATCATAGTTGGAATTTTATAAGTACTTTTTGCTTATCAGCATCTATAATGGTACTAGATGAATAATAATAGAATGATGTTAATAATAACAAAAGCTTATCATATGATTCAGAAAATATAATGAGCATTTTATGTGTTGCTTTATCTTTACAATAATCTCATCAGAAGAAACAGTATTTGCATCCTAATTTTATAGATGAGGAAACTAAGGCATGAGAGAGATTAATACTTCCAATGCTACAGAATATGAAGTGGCAGAGCTAGGGTATGATCTAGTGTGTTTGACACCAAATACTTCTGACAAAATTCAACACCCATTTATGACCCAGAAAACCTCCAAAAATTCTCCAGTCAGTGGACATAGCACATACTTCAATGTACCTCCTAGAGTAATGGAAATAAAAACAAGCAAATGGGACCTAATTAAACTCAAAAGTCTTTGCACAGCAAAGGAAGTCATAAGCAAAATGGAAAGACAGCTGACAAAATGGGAGAAAAGATTTACAAATTATGTGACTGACAAGGGTTTAGCCTCTAAAATTTACAAACAGCTCATGTTTCAATGTAACTAAAAAACAACCAAATTACAAATGGGCAGATGATTGAAATAGACATTTTTCGAAGAAGACTTATAGATCGCCAAGAGGCACGTTAAAAGATGCTGAACATTGTTAATTCTTAGAGAAATGCAAATCAAAACTTAAATGAGATATCACCTCACACCAATCAGAATGGCCATCAGAAAATCTACAAACAATAAATGACAGAGAGGGTATGGGTAAAATTGAACCCTCCTATACTGTTGGAGGGAATATGAATTGGTACAGCCACTATGAAGAACAATACAGACCTTCCTTAGTTCAGTTCAGTTCAGTAGCTCAGTCGTGTCTGACTCTTTGCGACCCTATGAATCGCAGCATGCCAGGCCTCCCTGTTCATCACCATCTCCCGGAGTTCACTCAGACTCACGTCCATCGAGTCCGTGATGCCATCCAGCCATCTCATCCTCTGTCGTCCCCTTCTCCTCCTGCCCCCAATCCCTCCCAGCATCAAAGTCTTTTCCAATGAGTCAACTCTTCGCATGAGGTGGCCAAAGTACTGGAGTTTCAGCTTTAGCATCATTCCTTCCAAAGAAATCCCAGGGCTGATCTCCTTCAGAATGGACTGGTTGGATCTCCTTGCAGTCCAAGAG
>SJYT01083634.1:7395-35764 GCA_006410635.1 Cephalophus harveyi | reverse complement strand
CTTGCTTCTATCACCAGTCACATGCACAACTGGGTATTCTTTTTGCTTTGGCTCCCTCCCTTCATTCTTTCTGGATTTATTTCTCCACTGATCTCCAGTAGCATATTGGGCACCTACTGACCTGGGGAGTTCCTCTTTCAGTATCCTATCATTTTGCCTTTTCATACTGTTCATGGAGTTCTCAAGGCAAGAATACTGAAGTGGTTTGCCATTCCCTTCTCTAGTGGACCACATTCTGTCAGACCTCTCCACCATGACCTGCCCATCTTGGGTGGCCCCACGGGCATGGCTTAGTTTCATTGAGTTAGATGGCTGTGGTCCTCGTGTGATTAAATTGATTAGTTTTCTGTGATTATGGTTTCAGTGTGTCTGCCCTCTGATGCCCTCTTGCAACACCTACCATTTTACTTGGGTTTTTCTTACCTTGGACATGGGGTATCCCTTCACTGCTGCTCCAGCAAAGCGCAGCTGCAGCTCCTTACCTTGGACGCCCTCCTGACCTTGAACACGGAATAGCTCCTCTAGGCCCTCCTGTGCCTGCGCAGACACCGCTCCTTGGACGTGGGGTAGTTCCTCCCGGCTGCCGCCCTTGGCCTCGGACATGGGGTAGCTCCTCTTGGCTGCCGCCCCTGACCTTGGTCATGGAGTAGCTCCGCTCGGTCGTTCCTGCACCATCGTAGCCTGGCACTCTCGGCCGCTGCCCCTGACCTTGGACACGGGATAACTCCTCTTGGCCACCGCCTGTCGGGCATGGGGTCCTCCTGGCTTCTGCCCCTGACCTCGGATGTGGGGTAGCTCCTCTCAGCTGCGCTATGTGCACCGGTTGCAGCCACCCACACTATGAGAAGAAATATAAGGTGGGGCAAGAAATTTTCTGGAATTGAACTGACCCCCACACTGCCCTCAACAGCTCCAGAGAAATTCCTAGGTATATTTTTACTATTATCATTTTTAAATTTTTAAGTTCTTTATTACTCCTTTAATTTTCATTTTTATAACCTACTATTACCTTTCAAAAAAAGATCATATTTTTAAAGCAATTTTCACATATATATATTTTTATAATTCTTGTGATTGATATTGTTTTGTATTTTAATATTGTATTTTTGAGAGTCTAACCTCTATTCTAGATTTTTAATCTTTGCTTTTTGATATTTGTTGTCTATTTTGTACCTTTAAGAATCTAATCTTCAGTACCCATTTTTACTTAGGGGTGTGATTACTGGCTTGATTGCTGTTTCACCTTTTGACTCTCCCTTTTCTCCCTCAGGTCACCTCTATCTCCTCCCTCCCCCTTCTCTTCTCTGCTTAACTCTGTGAATCTCTCTGTGTGTGCCGGGCTGTGGAGAACACTTAGGGAACTTCTTACTGGCTAGATTGGTCTCTCCCCCTTTGACTGTCCCTCTTCTCCTCCTGGTCACTTCTATCTCCTTCCTCTCTCTTCTCTTCTCTATGTAACTCCATGAACCTTTCTGGGTGTTCCAGACTGTGGAGAGCACATAGGGAACTGATTACTAGCTAGATTGCTCTCTCCCCTTTTGATTTCCCCTTTTCTCCTCCTGGTCACCTCTATCACCCTCCTCCCTCTTCTGTTCTCCATATAACTCTGTGAACCTCTCTGGGTGTCCTTCACTGTGGAGAATCTTTTCACCATTAACCTAGATGTTTTGTCATCAGTGCTGTATGGATGGAGAAGTCTTGAGGCTACTGTAAGAAGACTGAAAGCCAGAGGCAGGAGGCTTAAATTCAAAACTTGAGAACACCAGAAAACTCCTGACTCCAGGGAACATTAATCAACAAGAGCTCATCCAAAAGCCTCCATACCTACACTGAAACCAAACTCCAACCAAGAGCCAACAAGTTTCAGAGCAAGAACATAGCAAGCTAATTCTCCAGCAATGCAGGAACATACCCTTGAGCATTAAAATACAGGCTGCCCAAAGTCACACCAAACCCACTGATACCTCAAAACTCACCACTGGACACTTCATTGCACTCCAGAGAGAAGAGATCCAGCTCCACTCACCAGAACACCAATGCAAACTTCCCTAACCAGGAAACCTTGACAAGCCACTAGTCCAACTCCACCCACAGGGAGCAGCCTCTACAATAAAGAGGAACCACAGACTTCCAGCATACAGAAAGGCCACCCCAAACAGAGCAATCTAAACAAGATGAAAAGGCAGAGAAATATTCAGCAGGTAAAGGAATGTGATAAATGCCCACCATACCAAACAAAAGAGGAGGAGATAGGGAGTCTACCTGAAAAAGAATTCAAAATAATGATAGTAAAGATGATCCAAAATCTGAAAACAAAATGGAGTTACAGATAAATAGATTAGAGACAAGGATTGAGAAGATGTAAGAAATGTTAAACAAGGACCTAGAAGAATTAAAAAAGAGTCAATCAATAATGAATAATGCAATAACTGAGATCAAACAGTAGAATAACTGAGGCAGAAGATAGATTAAGTGAGGTGGAAGACAGAATGGTGGAAATAAATGAAACAAAGAGGAAAAAAGAAAAAGAATTAAAAGAAATGAGGACAACCTCAGAGACCTCTGGGACAATGTCAAACGCCTCAACATTCGAATCATAGGAGTCCCAGAAGAAGACAAAAAGAAAGGCCATGAGAAAATACTTGAGGGGATAATAGTTGAAAACTTTCCTAAAATGCGGAAGGAAATTGCCATCCAAGTCCAAGAAATCTAGAAAGTCCAAAACAGGATATACCCAAGGTGAAACACCCAAAGACATAGTAATCAAATTAATGAAGATCAAACACAAAGGGCAAATATTAAAAGCAGCAAGGGAAAAGCAACAAATAACACACAAGGGGATTCCCATAAGGATAACAGCTGATCTTTCAGTTGAAATTCTTCAGGCCAGAAGGGAATGGCAGGACATACTTAAAGTGATGAAAGAGAAAAACCTACAGCCCAGATTACTGTACCCAGCAAGGATCTCATTCAAATATGAAGGAGAAATGAAAAGCTTTACAGACAAGCAAAAGCTGAGAGAATTTAGCACCACCAAACCAGCTCTTCAACAAANTTAAAGTGATGAAAGAAAATAACCTACAGCCCAGATTACTGTACCCAGCAAGGATCTCATTCAAATATGAAGGAGAAATGAAAAGCTTTACAGACAAGCAAAAGCTGAGAGAATTTAGCACCACCAAACCAGCTCTTCAACAAATGCTATAGGATCTTCTCTAGACAGGAAACACAGAAAAGGTTTATAAACTCGAACTCCAAACAACAAAGTAAATGGCAACGGGATCATACTTATCAGCAATTACCTTAAATGTAAATGGACTGAATGCCCCCAACCAAAAGACAAAGACTGGCTGAATGGATACAAAAACAAGACCCCTATATATGCTGTCTACAAAAGACTCACCGCAAACTAAGGGACACATACAGACTGAAAGTGAAGGGCTGGAAAAAGATATTTCACCCAAATGGAGGCCAAAAGAAAGCAGGAGTAGCAATACTCATATCAGATAAAATAGACTTTGAAATAAAGGCTGTGAAAAGAGACAAAGAAGGACTCTACATAATTATCTAAGGATCAATCCAAGAAGAAGATAAAACAATTATAAATATATATGCACCCAACATAGGGGCACCACAATATGTAAGCCAAATGCTAACAAGTATGAAAGGAGAAATTAACCCAGTAACACGATAATAGTGGGAGACTTTAATACCCCACTCACACCTATGGATAGATCAACTAAACAGAAAATTAACAAAGAAACACAAACTTTAAATGATACAATGGACCAGTTAGACCTAATTGATACTTATAGGACATTTCACCCCAAAACAATGAATTTCACCTTTTTCTCAAGTGCACACGGAAACTTCTCCAGGAAAGATTACATCCTGGGTCATAAATCTAGCCTTGGTAAATTAAAAAAATTGAAATCATTTCAAGCATTTTTTCTAATCACAATGTGGTAAGATTAGATGTCAACTACGGGGAAAAAAACTATTAAAAATGCAAACATATGGAGGCTAAACAACACAGTTCTGAATAACCAACAAATCACAGAAAAAATCAAAAAAAGAAATAAAAATATGCAAATAAATGAATGAAAATGAAAACACGACAACCACAAACCTATGGGATTCAATAAAAGCAGTGCTAAGGGGAAGGTTCATAGCAATACATGCTTACCTCAAGAAGCCAGAGAAAAATCAAATAAATAACCTAACTTTACACCTAAAGCAACTAGAGAAAGAAGAATTGAAGAACCCCAGGGTTAGTAGAAGGACAGAAATCATAAAAAATTAAGGCAGAAATAAATGAAAAAGAAACAAAGGAGACTATAGCAAAAATCAAGAAAAGTAAAAGCTGGTTTTTTGAGAAGATAAATACACAAACCAGAAAACAGAAAAGGGAATCCTCTTACACTGTTGGTGGGAATGCAAACTAGTATGCCATTATGGAGAACAGGGTGGAGATTCCTTAAAAAACTGAAAATAGAACCGCCATATGACACAGCAATCCCACTGCTGGGGAAACACACTGAGGAAGCCAGAACCGAAAGAAATACGTGTACCCTAATGTTCATTTTAGCATTGTTTACAATAGCCAGGACATGGAAGCAACCTAGATGTCCATCGGCAGAGGAATGGATAAGAAAGCTGTGGTACATATACACAATGGAATATTACTTGGCAATGAAAAAGAATGCATTTGAATCAGTTCTAATGAGGTGGATGAAACTGGAGTCTTTTATACAGAGTGAAGCAAGTCAGAAAGGAAAACAGCAATACAGCATATTAATGCATATATATGGAATTTAGAAAGATGGTAATGATGACCCTATATGCGGGACAGCAGAAGAGACACAGATGTAAAGAACAGACTTTTGGACTCTGTGGGGGAAGGCGAAGGTGGGATGATTTGAGAGAATAGGATTGAAACATGTATATTATCATATGTGAAATAGATCACCAGTCCAGCTTCAATGCATGAGACAGGGTCCTAGGGCCAGTGCACTGGGATGACCCTGAGGGATGGGATGGGGAGGGAGGGGGATTCAAGATGGGGGACACATGTACACCCATGGGTGATTCATGTCAGTGTATGGCAAAACCCACTACAATATTGTAAAGTAATTAGCCTCCAATTAAAATAAATAAATTAACGAAAAAATGAAGATAGTATATTTTGAATGCCTGTATGCATAGACAGTAAGAAATGAGTGAGGGTGAAAGTGAAGTTGTTCAGTTGTGTCTAACTCTTTGCGACCCCATGGACTGTAGCCTACCAGGATGCTCTGTCCATGGGATTCTCCAGGCAAGAATGCTCAAGTGGGCTGCCATTTCCTTCTCCAAGAAATGAGTAGATTTGTGCAATTGTCAGATAATAGTTAAAATTTAAAACTGCAGTGAAGACATTGTATTGTCTTCTGGTGAGTGGCTACAACACCACATGTGAGTGTTTCTTGCCCTAAACCCCAAAGAAAACATGTACCTCTAAGCCCAACTATGACTCTTCTGGAATGTTAGATGCAGAGAGTAAAGGTAAATGATCCCTTACAGTGTCAATGGTCAAAACCCCAATTATAGTGAAGTTTGAAAGATAACCTGATTCCTTCAATCAGTAATTCACACAATAAATTAGCCACTATAGCTGAAGATTCCAAATCCTTTCTCCTTGTTATCTAGTCATGAGATCTAGATGCAATTATCTAGCTGAAATACAAACCTGGGTTAGGGACTTACTTCCCAGTGACTAAGACTCTGTGTTCACAATGCAAGGGGCCTGGGTTTGATCCCTAGTCAGGGAACCAGATCACACGTGTCACAACTGAAGATCCCACATGACACAACTAAGACCTGGAGCAGCCAAATAAATAAAATAAATATTTAAAAAACCTGAGTCAATATTAACTTTTCATATGTATCTGGAAATTTATTATAGGAATTGTCTTATAGGTTTGAGATGGAGAAGTCCCCTAAATGATCATCTCCAAGCTGAAGAAGCAGAAAAGCTGGTGGTATAATTGAATCCAAGTGTGAAAGCCTGGGAACCAGGAGCTCTGATGTCCAAGGGCAGGAAAAGATGGGCATTGCAGCTCAAGAAGAAAGGGTGGAGTCACCCTTCCTTCATCTTTTTGTTCCATTTCTTTTGATCCTCAGCAGATTAGATAACACCCACACTGATGAGGTTGGGTGTCTTTTACTCAGTCTATGAATCAAATGCTAATCTCTTCCAGAAATACTCTCAAGAATACACCTAGGAACAAAGCTTAACCAGCTATCTGGGTATCCATTAGCCCAATCAAGTGGACACACAAAAAGTGACCATCAAACATAGCTCTATCCAGCCAACACAAATAGAAAATGACAATGTGACCTATGTAATTTTAAATTTTGTAGAAAGCATACTAAAGAAAGTAAATTGAAAGAGAACACTGCTTTAGATAATATTTGTCCTTAAACAAAAATAAATATTTCAAAATGTCATCCACATCAGAAATCATTATATCCTTTTCTTCATTCTGAGCCTTGAAAACTGGTGTCTTGTGATTACAACCCTTGTTAAGTCAACAGTTAAATCTGAAATCTGATCCGTTATTCTTGACCTACATTGAGATTTCACAAGAGTGACAGTTCTAAGAGAAGACTCACACCAAGTATTAACTTATCCTTTCTTACAGCATGTCTATTCTACAGTTTGACCCATTTCCCAGTGTTTTTTCAGTATTTTGTTTCATCAGACAGAATTATTATATTTACAGTATTCAGTTTGATGTACTTGACTAAGATATGTAATGCAAATCTCTTCCTCTGCTCAAGTTTTCAGATGAATTTTGATGACTACAGAGGCCTAAAATATTTTAATATGATCTAAGTTACAAATTTCCCTTATCTACTTGAGATTTATTGTACTAAATGGAATCCATTTTCTCCCCATTGAGCAACTGTTTTCTTTCAAAGCTTAAAGCTGCATATTGTTTATAACTTTTCTGAAATGAAGAACTTAAGTAGCTAAGAATATATTGATTCCAGCACAGACCAGATTACTAAACAGCAAGACAGTTCAAGAGCAAATATCCCAATAGAATCCAAGGGGAATAATTTTGGAAAATTCAGAACACAGAACAGAAGTGAGATGTGATGAAAAGGAGAGTAGAGAGAAAGTGGGGAGAAATTGATATCAGAAGTGAAAATACACAAGCCTGGTTTAAAAAGACATCACCCAATGGTTGCAATAACTCAACATCCTGAGTCAAATATTGTATATACACAGGATACAATAATGAGCTAAAATATGGTCTAAAAGCCAAAGTTAATGTAACGCACTTTTAGAGAATACAGAGGCCAAACAAGCAAGAAAAAGGCTAATTGGTGATGTCTAAGGAAAAATAAAATAAGATGGATAACAAGAGAGTACTATTTTTATACTTTTGTGGGGGGGGTGCAGATAGGGCCAAGAGGCATGCAGGATCTTGGTTTCCCAACCAGGGCTCGAACCCGTGCCCCCTGAACTGGGAGTTCAGAGTCTTAACCAATGGATCACCAGGGAAATCCCTTGAGCACCATTTTTAATAAGATAAGAAGAATCAAATCCAACTAGAGTTTTACACCCAGAATCAACATTGCCCCAAGTAAAGATGTCTGCCACAACTTAAGTGAAACACTTCATTGTGAACCACATTGAATTAGACAAAATACTAGAGTGAGTTGTTAAGTCCAAAGTAAAATAATTCCATATTAAAAACCAGGAATGCAAAAAGCATGAATAGGAAAAGAAAGGATAATTTCAAAATAATTATGAATAAATTTTCTTCATAAAAGCACTTCTAGGTTTATCTCATGGACATTAAAATATCTGTAGCGTTAAAACAATGACAACAGTAATAGAAGAGTCAAGGAAGTTAAAATGGAATTGAAAGTGTTCTAAGGTATTATTAGCATTTGGAAAAGGTGCTAAAAATAATTATCTGTATTAGACTATTAAGCGAAGGATTTATATGTAATCACTAGTGTAACTACACACTGATGTGTGTATGATTGTGACTGACAAGTTTCCAGACAAAAAGTGGATTAATAAAAGTGCTAAACCCTAGTCTAGGGAGGTAAAGGGAGTATACTGGGAGTTCAGAGTCTTAACCAATGGATCACCAGGGAAATCCCTTGAGCACCATTTTTAATAAGATAAGAAGAATCAAATCCAACTAGAGTTTTACACCCAGAATCAACATTGCCCCAAGTAAAGATGTCTGCCACAACTTAAGCGAAACACTTCATTGTGAACCACATTGAATTAGACAAAATACTAGAGTGAGTTGTTAAGTCCAAAGTAAAATAATTCCATATTAAAAACCAGGAATGCAAAAAGCATGAATAGGAAAAGAAAGGATAATTTCAAAATAATTATGAATAAATTTTCTTCATAAAAGCACTTCTAGGTTTATCTCATGGACATTAAAATATCTGTAGCGTTAAAACAATGACAACAGTAATAGAAGAGTCAAGGAAGTTAAAATGGAATTGAAAGTGTTCTAAGGTATTATTAGCATTTGGAAAAGGTGCTAAAAATAATTATCTGTATTAGACTATTAAGCGAAGGATTTATATGTAATCACTAGTGTAACTACACACTGATGTGTGTATGATTGTGACTGACAAGTTTCCAGACAAAAAGTGGATTAATAAAAGTGCTAAACCCTAGTCTAGGGAGGTAAAGGGAGTAGAGAGACTAATTACGTCAAAGGATCAGAAAAGGGTAAGGTGATTGAAATCATCAGACATTAACCAGCAATTAGTTGAAGAAGGAAATGGCAGCCCACTCCAGTATTCTTGCCTGGAGAATCCCATGGACGGAGGAGCTTGGTGGGCTACAGTCCACGGGTCGCAAAGAGTCGGACACGACTGAGCGACTTCACTTTCACTTTCTAAACGTACAAAATACTAACCTTTTAAAAGAATGGCTGTGTGATATAGACATTACAGACTTGTCAACAGCATTTTGGAGCAGAATACCTTGGTTCAATCCCTGGGTTGGGAAGATCCCCTGGAGACATGGCAGTTCACTCTAGTATTCTTGTCTGGAAAATCCCATGAACAGAGGAGTTTGGTGGGCTACATAGTTTAGGGGCTCACAGAGTCACAGACAGGACTTAACGAATAAACAACCTCAACAATTATTGATAAACATTCAAAAGGTCTCTATTTTTGCTATTATAACACCAATTTCTAGAAATCTTTGTATATAGATAGAAACTTCTCTTCCTATTTTTGTTGACTATATCCATAGTGGGAGAAAAATGAAAGATTAACTTGTTGATAAGAACTGCAAATACCACTTCATACATAGATGATGACATTTTTTAAACATTTTTTTTCTTTCTTGGCTGTGCTGGGCATTCCCTGCTCTGTGTGGGCTTTCTCTAATTGCAGTGAACTGGGGCTTCTATTGTTGCAGACCACAGGCTCTAGAGTGCGGGCTCAGTAGTTGAGCTGGCACACTGGCTTAGTTGCGTCACAGCATGCCGAATCCTGGACTGGGGATCGAACCTGTGTCCCTTGCTTAGCAGGCAGATTCTCATCCATGGTGGCAACAAAGAAGTCCCATGTTTTTCATCTAGGATAGTTTCTGACAGTGTTAACAGCCTCCTATTTTTGCATTTGTGTATAAAGACTGAAGAATCTCTTAAATCCCTTTGATCTGAGATAGGGTGTGTCTTTGAAAAATCCACTGATTGGGTTACCCACTCCCTCCATAAAAGGGGAATCCGAGGCAGAAGTCACTGCTTTCTCTGGCAAGCTACAGGTGGTCTACATCTCAGGACTGGGTCACAGGACAGCTCTCGAATCAGGGGGAATCAGCATCAGCCTCTTTCACAGATCAGCCTGTTCTGGTAAGTGGGTCATCCATATTGATGGGAACAGTGTCCAATTGCATTCTTTTCTAGGTAAAATTTCCTAGAGTTAGCTCTTACAAGAAAAAGTTATGTTATTGAAATGTATATCCTAAGTGTTAATGTTACAAAATATTCAAGGTTTTGTATAGTTTTGCATTTGAAACTTTCTTGGAATAAGAGGACAGATTTTTTTAAAAAATCGACATCACCAAGAAATGGAAGCAATACTTGGCTCTGCTTTGTTTAAATTGCTGTCCTCTGTGGAAAATTCTTTACCCGCGCTGTGGTTGAGTCTTTTTCTTTCTTTTGTTCTCTCTTTTTTTTGCAATTAAGTTTTCTGCTCAAATATGTCCTCAGTTAGGCTTTCCCCTGGAGAAGGAAATGGCAACCCACTCCAGTATTCTTGCCTGGAGAATTCCATAGACAGAGGAGCCTGGCAGGCTATGGCCCATCTACAGGGCTGAAAAAGAGTTGAACACAACTTAGTGACTAAACCTCCACACCACCAATCTTTTCATCATCAGTAATTTAAATTTCTTCCTCCCTTTATTCTTCCTGGCTTCACTTTCCCCACGTGTGTGTATGTTAGTCACTCAGCTGTGTTTACCTCTTTGTGACCCCATGGACTATAGTCTGCCAGGCTCCGCTGAATACTGGAGTCGATAACCATTCCCTTCTCAAGGGTGTCTTCCCACCCAGGGATGGAACATGGGTCTCCCGCACTGCAGGCATATTCTTTGCCATTGAAGCCACCAGGCAAGCCCCTGTAAGGGCAAAGCAAAAGGTAAATAACTCAGCGTAAAACCTTAAATCCACATTAGTCATCTATTCACTGAATATACCATTTGTGAGAAAAACAGTGCAAAATTAATAGATAATAATGCAGATAGAATTAAAAATGGGGAAAATCAACATAGAGAAGGTAATATGCATCAGGAAAGGTCACTCTGTTAAACAATGTTTTGCAGAAAAATTGAAAGCGGCTCAAGACTGATTCAAGGGCGGCAGAGGCTCCAGAGGCAGTAATAGCATCCCTGAGGCCAGGACGTGGAGGTTCTCCTGGAGGCTCTGTTTCCGGAGCAGCGGAAGCCAGGAGCTGGGACTGGTCAGGTTCCTGTTAGTCTCTGAGATCTCCTTCATCCTCCTCAGCTTCAGAAAAATGGCTCAAGCGACCAAGCGCATGATGAAGAAAACGTCAACGTCTGATCCGTTGGAGAGGAATAAGAGAGAGAATGAAGAATTCCGCAAACTCTTTGTTGGTGGCTTGAGCTCTGAAACCACAGAAGAAACTCTATGGAACTACTACCGGCAGTGGGGATATCTTACAGACTGTGTGGTCATAAGAGACCCTGCCAGCCAGACATCAAGAAGATTTGGTTTTGTCACGTTTTCCTCCCTGGCTGAGGTGGATGCTGCCATGGCGGCCAGACCTCATTCCATTGATGGGAAAAGGGTCGCCCCCAAACGGGCTGTCCCAAGAGAGGACTATGGAAAACCAGGGGCTCTTGTCACTGTGAAGAAGCTGTTTGTTTGTAGAATTGGAGAAGACACAGAGAAGCATCATCTTAGAGATTACTTTGGGAAATATGGAAAAATCAATGCCATTGAGATCATTAGTGATAGGGAGTCTGGAAGGAAAAGGGGCTTTGGGTTTGTGACTTTTGATGACCATGATCCCGTGGATAAGCTTGTACTGCAGAAATACCATACCATCAATGGTCATCATGCAGAAGTAAGAAAGGCCTTGTCTAGACAAGAAATGCAGGAACTCCAGCATTCTAGAATAGGAAAGGGAGGAGATAAGGTTGACTTCCTATACTTGCATAGTGGTGGTGGAAATTTTGGAGCTGGACAAAGAAGGGACTTTAGAGGAGGATCTGATGGAGGTGGAAGCGGTGGTAAATCTGGGGATGGTGACCATGGGTATGGAGGAGGACCAGGAGGTGGTAGTTTGAGGGTTAGTCCTGGTTATGGAGGAGGACCTGGACATGGCCGCCAGGATAGGGGCTGCAGAGCTGGTTATACCAACTATGGAGGAAGGAACAATGGAAGTCAGAATTGCAATAATTTGGGAAATTATAAGCAGAAACCTTCAAAGTACGAGTTACTGAAGAGTGGGAAACTGAATGGTAGGAGGAATATGGAAGGATCATATGGTGGAGGAAACTATTGTCCAGGAGGCCATGGAGAAAGTGGGGGTTATGGAGAGGTGGCGATATTGAGCTTGTTATTTGACAGGGACTTGATTGTATAAATCAGGGAGAATGAGAGCCCGGAGGTAACAGAACAGCTTCAGGCTATGGAAATAGCAATGTCAAGGAAACTCTCCTTTCAGTCATGCATAAATATTTGATGATGTGGCCCAAGGCATGAGAGCACGTGCAGAAAGCCATTTTGTGAATGGACTTAATTATGTAAAAACATTACCGTCTTTGGAGGAAAAAATCATATAAAAATGCTTTTGAAACACAATTCTTTCTTTTTGAAATGTCTTTCCTGTGGCCACTGTTCAAGAGTGTAGAAGCATCTCTTTCTTTGATAATGTTAAATTTCAAAGTTTTGGGTGACATGTGAAAATCCTTTTTCAAGATTTCCCCCAACATTTGAAAAAACTACTAGCTAGAATCACCGTGTAATAAGACCTAACATCATTCTTCTAAAAAATTTTAGTTCATGTGTAAAGAAGCTATGGTACATTGAAGATTTAATAAAATAATTTAAAAGGTGAAATGGTAGTAGCTTGTACCTACCTATGCATAAAATATAAAATCACTCTTTTTAAAGTTACTCATCTTTTGATATTTAGGTCATTTTCCCATGTCTTGACTATTGGAAATGATCCTGCAATGATCATGGGAGGGCAGATGATTATTTAGGATACTGGCTTCATTTTTTTCCTGATACATACCCAGAAGTGGAATTGCTGGTTCCTACAGCGGTTCTAATTTTAATTTTTTGATGAACCTCCGTACTTTTTTTTTTTTTCTTTAATGGCTGCACCAATTGACGTTCTCACCAGGAGTGCAGAAAATTTCCCTCTGGTGTGTCTGACGCAACCACCATGAGCTCCGTGCAGGGACATTAATCATAGACATAGCAGGGCAGAGCCCTCAGTGTCAGGATGGGCTTGTCTCCCCCACATCTCCCTCTCTGCTCCCAAGCCCTGAGGTTTGAGAGTCACAGACTATGATGCAGTCACAGAGGGAAGGGGAAAAGCATGTTTATGGTCATTGTTTTTCACTAGGATGGAGGGAGGCGGATGCAGAGCCCCAGGACAGGAGGCTCCCCAGAGCTCCTCCATGGAACGGACATGAAGCAGTAAAAAGAAGGGGACGGCAGGCTGCTCGCATCATGGGGACACTGAGGGTGAGGTCTCAGCACTGTGACTCCCTTATAGACACCTGCTCTCTGATTCTAAGTGTGCCCTTGTCTGGCACACCAGTCTGGCACACGCCCTGCAAGTTCCCCACAGGCTGAGAGATAGAGGGGTCGTGGGCATAGGCTGGGCTGATGTGAGGGGCATTTTCCTTTTTGAGAGCAGAGCAGGGATCAGATGCCAATCCCTCTTCTCATGAGCTGAGCCTAGATACAGGGCTTGGTCTCTAGGTTGGGCATCTCCTGCTATGTCATTCTCTCCAATTTATCTTTTCTTGCTCCTGCAGTCTTTACACACTGCGTGTGGGATAGAGTTTGAAGTTTAGGTGGGATTGCCTGAAGCACAGAGTGTATAAAGATGAGGATGTGGTGGTGGGTTTTCCCCCATCCATACATTAAAACTACAAGCAGGTGTATTCCAGATCTCCTTCCTGAGAAGGTCAAAGCAACTGATAATACCTTATGGGTAAGTTCTTGTTTGCATTTGCATATATGTGTGTTTCATCTCCTTGAAAACGATCTGAGGTGTGCACAGAAGTGGCAGAGATGTAGACCAAAGAATTCTGAATATTCTATCCTTCTTTGTCCTTCTATTATCTGAAATTTTTTTCCTCTTCACTCTTTCAAGAGAGGAGAGAATTATGCATCTTTCTTTCTCTATTCACCAGCAGGATTTCCAAGCTCTGTTCCTGGAGGTCTTAAAATTAGTGGGACTGCTGAATCCCAGCTCCTCCTGCTGCTAGAACCCTCAGACTGAGGCACACAATCCCTTTGAAACACTGGTCCCCTGGCCTGAGGCCATTCTTAGAGAAAGTGGCTCAGCCTGAATGTTGGCTGCTGACAGAGATATTGCTGAAATGTGCCTCCATGGAGAGACACGAAGTGACCTGGATTTTACACCCTAAAAAAGTGAGTCCCATCAAATATTAATATTATTAATTCACTCCCACCAAGAGTGAGGTATTCAGCCCAATATTCTGGAAGCAAAAGAAAAAAAGTAGATAGTATGTCAGAAGACAGTAAAGGCCTTCATTTTTATCTATATCATTAGTTTCTCTGGGGAAAATGTTAAATTCTGCCCTAAAACATGGACTTTAACTGTGTGGCATGAGTGTCTCTAGTTGAGTTAGTGTAGCAGGGCTTAACAATGGGTTTGCATCAAGCAGTCTGTTTTCTGTTCCTGTTTTGCTGGCTCATAGAGTTTCTAATTGTTCTGCAGTGATTATCAACATGCCCATATCCTCAGAAGTGGAAGATGTGTTTAGAACACGTGCACCTTGTTTCCTTATTAGTTATGTCTGGAATTTTTTTAACACTAATTCTGTTGGCAGCTGCCCTGATACTGGAGAGTTGCTGGTTTGAGGGGAGAACGTCAATCCTGTTTCTACTCTTCTGGATGAGGGCCTCTGCCAAATCTTTGTCCCTTCCAGCTGTCTCATTTCATGTTTCTTTTCCTCGTGGTTTGCTTCTGCTTCCTTTTCCAAAATATGAAATGGAGTGTTTGATGGAAATATTTCAGGTGTGGACATTTTCTAGTTTGGTGGAAGCTACTAATTATTTGACCTCTATCAGGCTCAATTTACTAACTCAACCAGAGATATGCATGCCACACAATTAGATAAAGTCCATGTTTTAGGGCTTCCCTTGTGGCTCAGCTGGTAAAGAATCTGCCTGCAATGTGGGAGACCTGGGTTTGATCCCTGGATTGGGAAGATTCCCTGGAGAAGGGAATGGCTACCCACTTCAACATTCTGGCCTGGAGAATTCCGTGGCCTGTATAGCCCATGGGGTCGCAAAGAGTCAGACACGACTGAGGGACTTTCACCATGGGGGAGTGTCTCTACTTTCTAATTATTTGTATTAGAATGCATGCCGGAAAAATAGTCTTAGAGTGTAATATAGTAAAATATCCGGAGGAGACTTAACAAAACATACGAAAACCATAAAACTGTAAAAATCTAAACATTTCCTTAGAGTGTACTTAATGTCATGAATTATTGACATAATTACCATAACAGAATCCAACACTTTCACCTATAGCTGTGTATATGCTGTTGTCCAAATATTCATTGAAATGATTGTTGTGATGAAGAGAAATGAGGTCTCCCTGATATTCCTCAGACCCTGGAAAATGAACTATTTTTAGTAATTATTCCTATGAAATCTGCAAACAATTTAAAATGTGAGAACACTGATGATTACAAACTCAAAATAAGTTACATGGTTTAGAAGTGAATTAATGCAGGCTTTTGTGAATCTACAAATCTGTTTCAGAATATATTTAGAAATTTCTGTCCTCAAACACAAGAGGCAAATACATATTGTCAAGTTGTTGATTAAATCAAATAATCAGATCAAATAAAGTACCTATTTTAAAATAGCTTTTAACATAAATTTAAAAGAAACATGCCAGGATCTTGGCATCCAGACTCTAGTTTCCAACACGTGGAATTCTTAATGAAGAGTAAAAAGAGCTGAATTTTGTTATAAAGCTTCATGATGTTTTAATTTAAGTGGGTACCATTTGTTACTTTCCTTCCCAAAAGAGACCTATTAAACAACACCCCACTTTCTCCACACAGGTTACTAGTACCAGAAGGAGCTATATGAACCTTATGCTAAAAAAATCATAACAGTTTTTTTTTTTTTAATCTACCTAGTGGCTCTCTAATGGGCTAATCTAAGACTTCCTTTATTTCCCATGTCTTTGAAATTTCCTAGGGTTGACTTACTCCACTCTGTATAATAGGCTCCAGTTTCATCCATTCATTAGAACTGATTCAAGTGCATTCTTTTTAATGGCCGAGTAATATTCCATTGTGTATATGTACCACAAGTTTCCTATCCACTTATCTGCCGATGGATATCTAGATTGCTTCCATGTCCTGGCTATTGTAAACAGTGCTGCGATGAACATTGGGGTACACGAGTCTCTTTCAATTCTGGTTTCCTCAGTGTATATGCCCAGCAGTGGGATTGCTGGGTTATATGGCAGTTCTATTTCATTTTTTAAGGAATGTCCACACTGTTCTTCATAGTGGCTGTACTAGTTTGCATTCCCACCAACAGTGTAACAGGGTTCCCTTTTCTCTGCACCCTCTCCAGCACTTACTGTTTGTAGACTTTTTGATAGCAGCCATTCTGACCAGCATGAGATGGTACCTCGTTGTGGTTTTAATTTGTATTTCTCTGATAATGAGTGATGTTGAGCATCTTTTCGTGTGTTTGTTAGCCACCTTATGTCTTCTTTGGAGAAATGTCTGTTTAGTTTTTTGGTCTATTTTTTGATTGGGTCACTTATTTTTCTGGAATTGAGCTGCATGAGCTGTTTGTGTATTTTTGAGATTAATTCTTTGTCATTTGCTTCATTTGCTATTATTTTCTCCCATTCGGAAGGCTGTCTTTTCACCTTGCCTATAGTTTCCTTCATCGTGCAAAAGCTTTTAAGTTTAATTAGGTCCCATTTGTTTATTTTTGCTTTTATTTCCATTACTCTCGGAGGTGGGTCATAGAGGATCCTGCTGTGATTTATGTTGGAGACTGTTTTGCCTATGTTTTCCTCTAGGAGTTTTATAGTTTCTGGTCTTAGATTTAGATCTTTAATCCATTTTGAGTTTATTTTTGTATGGTGTTAGAAAGTGTTCTAGTTTCATTCTTTTACAAGTGGTTGACCAGTTTTCCCAGCATCACTTGTTAAAGAGATTGTCTTTTCTCCATTGTATATTCTTGCCTCCTTTGTCAAAGATAAGGTGTCCATAGGTGCGTGGATTTATCTCTGGGCTTTCTATTTTGTTCCATTGATCTATATTTCTGTCTTTGTGCCAGTACCATACTGTCTTGATGACTGTGGCTTTGTAGTAGAGCCTGAAGTCAGGCAGGTTGATTCCTCCAGTTCCATTCTTCTTTCTCAAGATTGCTTTGGCTATTTGAGGTTTTTTGTATTTCCATACAAATTGTGAAATTATTTGTTCTAGTTCTCTGAAAAATACCATTGGTAGCTTGATAGGGATTGCATTGAATCTATAGATTCCTTTGGGTAGTATATTCATTTTCACCATATTGATTCTTCCAATCTATGAACACGGTATGTTTCTCCATCTATTTGTGTCATCTTTTATTTCTTTCGTCAGTGTTTTACAGTTTTCTACATATAGGTCTTTTGTTTCTTTAGGTAGATTTATTCCTAAGTATTTTATTCTTTTCATCATAATGGTGAATGGAATTGTTTCCTTAATTTCTCTTTCTGTTTTCTCATTGCTAGTGTATAGGAATACAAGGGATTTCTGTGTGTTAATTTTATATCCTGCAATGTTACTATATTCACTGATTAGCTCTAGTAATTTTCTGGTGGTGTCTTTCAGGTTTTCTATGTAGAGGATCATGTCATCTGCAAACAGTGAAAGTTTTACTTCTTCTTTTCCAATCTGGATTCCTTTTATTTCTTTTTCTTCTGATTGCTGTGGCTAAAACTTCCAAGACTATGTTGAATAGTAGTGGTGACAGTGGACACCCTTATCTTCTTCCTGACTTTAGGGGAAATGCTTTCAGTTTTTCACCATTGAGGATAATGTTTGCTGTGGGTTTACCATATATGGCTTATATTATGTTGAAGTATGTTCCTTCTATGCTTGCTTTCTGGAGGGTTTTTATCATAAATGGATGTTGAATTTTTTCAAAGGCTTTCTTTGCATCTATTGAGATAATCATATAGTTTTTATTTTTCAATTTGTTAATATGTTGCATCACATTGATTGATTTGTGAATATTGAAGAATCCTTGCGTCTCTGGGATAAAGTCCACTTGGTCATGATATATGATCTTTTTAATATGTTGTTGGATTCTGTTTGCTAGAATTTTGTTAAGGATTTTTGCATCTATGTTCATCAGTGATTTTGGCCTGTAGTTTTCTATTTTTGTGGCATCTTTGTCAGGTTTTTGTATTAGGGTGATGGTGGCCTCATAGAATGAGTTCAGAAGTTTACCTTCCTCTGCAATTTTCTGGAAGACTTTGAGTAGGATAGGTGCTGGCTTTTCTCTAAATTTTTGGTAGAATTCAGCTGTGAAGCCATCTGGTCCCGGGCTTTTGTTTGTTGGAAGATTTCTGATTACAGTTTCGATTTCCGTGCTTGCGATGAGTCTGTTAAGGTTTTCTATTTCTTCCTGGTTCAGTTTTGGAAGGTTATACTTTTCTAAGAACTCGTCCATTTCTTCCAAGTTGTTCATTTTGTTGGCATATAGTTGCTGATAGTAGTCTCTTATGATTCTTTGTATTTCTGTGTTGTCTATTGTGATTTCTCCATTTTCATTTCTAATTTTGTTGATTTGATTCTTCTCTCTTTTTTTCTTGATGAGTCTGCCTAATGGTTTGTCTATTTTATTTATCATCTCAAAGAACCAGCTTTTAGCTTTATTGATTTTTGCTATGGTCTCTTTAGGTGTAAAGTTAGGTTATTTATTTGATTTTTCTCTTGTTTCTTGAGGTAAGCTTGTATTGCCATGAACCTTCCCCTTAGCACTGCTTTTACTGAATCCCATAGGTTTTGGGTTGTTGTGTTTTCATTTTCATTCATTTCTTTGCATATTTTAATTTCTTCTGTGATTTGTTGATTATTCAGAAGCATGTGGTTTAGCCTCCATATGTTTGCATTTTAAATAGTTTTTTTCCAGTAGTTGACATCTAATCTTACCACACTGTGATCAGCAAAGATGCTTGGAATGACTTCATTTTTTTGAATTTACCAAGGCTAGATTTATGGCCCTGGATGTGAGCTATCCTGGAGAAGGTTCCATGTGCACTTGAGAAAAAGGTGAAATTCATTGTTTTGGGGTGAAATGTCCTATAAATATCAATTAGGTCTAACTGGTTCACTGTATCATTTAAAGTTTGTGTTTCTTAGCTAATTTTCTGTTTAGTTGATCTATACATACGTGTGAGTCGGGTATTAAAGTCTCCCACTATTATTGTGTTACTGTTAATTTCCCCTTTCATACTTGTTAGCATTTGCCTTACATGTTGTGGTGCTCCTATGTTTAGTTCAGTGCAGTCGCTCAGTCGTGTCCAACTCTTTGCGACTCCATGGACTGCAGCATGCTGGGCTTCCCTGTCAATCACCAACTCCTGGAGTTTACCCAAACTCATGTCCATCGAGTTGGTGATGCCATCCAACCATCTCATCCTCTATTGTCCCCTTCTCCTCCCACCTCAGTCTTTCCCAGCATCAGGGTCTTTTCCAATAAGTCAGTTCTTTGCATTAGGTGGCCAAAGTACTGGAGTTTCAGCTTCAACATCACTCCTTCCAGTGAACACCCAGGACTGATCTCCTTTAGGATGGACTGTTTGGATCTCCTTGAAGTCCAATGGACTCTCAAGAGTCTTCTCCAACACCACAGTTCAAAAGCATCAATTCTTTGGCACTCAGCTTTCTTTACAGTTCAACTCTCACATCCATACATGACTACTGGAAAAACCATAGCCTTGATTAGACAGACCTTTGTTGGCAAAGTAATGTCTCTGCTTCTTAATATGCTATCTAGGTTGGTCATAACTTTCCTTCCAAGGAGTAAGCATCTTTTAATTTCATGGCTGCAGTCACCATCTGCAGTGATTTTGGAGCCCCCCAAATAAAGTCAGCCACTGTTTCCACTGTTTCCCCGTCTATCTGCCACAAAGTGTTGGGACCAGATGCCATAATCTTAGTTTTCTGAATGTTGAACTTTAAGTGAAATTTTTCACTCTCCTCTTTCACATCCCTCAAGAGGCTCTTTAGTTCCTCCTCACTTTCTGCCATAACAGTGGTGTCATCTGTATATCTGAGGTTATTGATATTTCTCCCGGCAATCTTGATTCCAGCTGGTGCTTCATCCAGCCCAGCGTTTCTCATAATGTACTCTGCATAGAAGTTAAATAAGCAGGGTGATAATATACAGCCTTGACGTACTCCTTTTCCTATTTGTAACCAGTCTGTTGTTCCATGTCCAGTTCTAACTGTTGCTTCCTGACCTGCATATAGGTTTCTCAAGAGGCAGGTCAGGTGGTGTGGTATTCCCATCTCTTTCAGAATTTTCCACAGTTTATTGTGATCCACACAATCAAAGGCTTTGGCATAGTCAATAAAGCAGAAGTAGATGTTTTTCTGGAACTCTCTTGCTTTTTCCATAATCCAGTGGATGTTGGCAATTTGATCTCTGGTTCCTCTGCCTTTTCTAAAACCAGCTTGAACATCAGGAAGTTCACGGTTCACATATTGCTGAAGCCTGGCTTGGAGAATTTTGAGCATTACTTTACTAGCATGTGAGATGAGTGCAATTGTGTGGTAGTTTGAGCATTCTTTGGCATTGCCTTTCTTTGGGATTGGAATGAAAACTGACCTTTTCCAGTCCTGTGGCCACTGCTGAGTTTTCCAAATTTGCTGGCACATTGAGTGCAGCACTTTCACAGAATCATCATTAGGATTTGAAATAGCTCAACTGGAATTCCATCACCTCCACTAGCTTTGTTCATAGTGATGCTTCCTAAGGCCCACTTGACTTCACATTCCTGCATGTCTGGCTCTAGGTGAGTGATCATACCATCATGATTATCTGGGTCATGAAGATCTTTCTTGTATAGTTTTTCTGTGTATTCTTGCCACCTCTTCTTATTTTTAATATCTCCTGCTTCTTTTAGGTCTGTACCATTTCTGTCCTTTATCGAGCCCATCTTTGCATGAATTGTTCCCTTGGTATCTCTAATTTTCTTGAAGAGATCTCTAGTCTTTTCCATTCTCTCCCATTCCCATTTCCTGTACTTCTTTGCATTGATCACTGAGGAAGGCTTTCGTATCTCTTCTTGCTATTCTTTGGAACTCTGCATTCAAATGGGTATACATTTTCTTTTCTTCTTTGCTTTTCAGTTCTCTTCTTTTCACAGCTATTTGTAAGGCCTCCTCAGACAGCCATTTTGCTTTCTTTGCATTTCTTTTTCTTGGGGATGGTCTTGTTCCCTGTCTCTTGTAGAATGTCCCAAACCTCCATCCATAGTTCATCAAGCACTCTGTCTATCAGATCTAGTCCCTTAAATCTATTTGTCACTTCCACTGTATAATCATAAGGGATTTGATTTAGGTCATTTGATTTAGACCTGAATGGTCTATTGGTTTTCCCTACTTTCTTCAGTTTAAGTCTGGATTTGGCAAGTGCATATATAATTGTTATATCTTATTCTTGGATTGATCCTTTGATCATTATGTAGTGTCCTTCATTGCCTCTTTTCATGGCCTTTATTTCAAAGTCTATTTTATATGATGTGAGTATTGCTACTCCTGCTTTCTTTTGGCCTCCATTTGGGTGAAATATCTTTTTCCAGCCCTTCACTTTCAGTCTGTATGTGTCCCTTGGTTTGCGGTGGGTCTTTTGTAGACAGCATATATAGGGGTCTTGTTTTTGTATCCATTCAGCCAGTCTTTGTCTTTTGGTTGGGGGCATTCAGTCCATTTACATTTAAGGTAATTGTTGGTAAGTATGATCCCATTGCCATTTACTTTGTTGTTTTGGGTTCGAGTTTATAAACCTTTTCTGTGTTTCCCGTCTAGAGAAGATCCTATAGCATTTGTTGAAGAGCTGGTTTGGTGGTGCTGAATTCTCTCAGCTTTTGCTTGTCTGTAAAGCTTTTGATTTCTCCTTCATATTTGAATGAGATCCTTGCTGGGTACAGTAATCTGGGTTGTAGGTTTTTCTCTTTCATCACTTTAAGTATGTCCTGCCATTCCCTTCTGGCCTGTAGAGTTTCTATTGAAAGATCAGCTGTTATCCTTATGGGAATCCCCTTGTGTGTTATTCGTTGCCTTTCCCTTGCTGCTTTTAATATTTGCCCTTTGTGTTTGATCTTCATTAATTTGATTAATATATCTTGGGATGTTTCATCTTGGGTTTATCCTGTTTGGGACTCTCTGCATTTCTTGGACTTGGATGGCGATTTCTTTCCCCATTTTAGTGAAGCTTTCAACTATTATCTCCTCAAGTATTTTCTCATGGCCTTTCTTTTTGTCTTCTTCTTCTGGGACTCCTATGATTTGAATGTTGGGGCGTTTGACATTATCCCAGAGGTCTCTGAGGTTTCTCCTCATTTCTTTTAATTCTTTTTTCTTTTTTCCTCTTTGCTTCATTTATTTCCACCATTCTATCTTCCACCTCACTTATCCTATCTTCTGCCATAGTTATTCTACTGTTGGTTCCCTCCAGAGTGCTTTTGATCTCAGTTATTGCATTATTTATTATCGATTAATCCTTTTTTATTTCTTCTAGGTCCTTGTTAAAAATTTCTTGCATCTTCTCAATCCTTGTCTCCAGACCATTTATCCGTAACTGCATTTTGTTTCCAAGATTTTGGATCATCTTTACTATCATTATTTTGAATTCTTTTTCAGGTAGACTCCCTATCTCCCCCTCTTTTGTTTGGTATGGTGGACATTTATCATGTTCCTTTACCTGCTGAATATTTCTCTGCCTTTTCATCTTATTTAGATTGCTCTGTTTGGGGTGGCTTTTCTGTATGCTGGAAGTTTGTGGTTCCTGTTTATTGTGGTGGTTGCTCCCTGTGGGTGGTGTTGGACTAGTGGCTTGTCAAGGTTTCCTGGTCAGGGAAGCTTGCATTGGTGTTCTGGTGGGTGGAGCTGGATCTCTTCTCTCTGGAGTGCAATGAAGTGTTCAGTAGTGAGTTTTGAGGTATCAGTGGGTTTGGTGTGACTTTGGGGAGCCTGTATTTTAATGCTCAGGGCTATGTTCCTGCATTGTTGGAGAATTAGCTTGGTATGTCTTGCCCTGAAACTTGTTGGCTCTTGGGTGGAGTTTGGTTTCAGTGTAGGTATGGAGGCTCTTGGATGAGCTCTTGTTGATTAATGTTCCCTGGAGTCAGGAGTTTTCTGGTGTTCTCAAGTTTTGGATTTAAGTCTCTTGTCTCTGGCTTTCAGTCTTATTCTTACAGTAGCCTCAAGACTTCTCCATTCATATAGCACTGATGACAAAACTTCTAGATTAATGGTGAAAAGATTCTCCACAGTGAGGGACTCCCAGAGAGGTTCACTGAGTTACATGGAGAAGACAAGAGGAAGGAGGGAGATAGAGGTGACCAGGAGGAGAATAGGGGAAATCAAAAGGAGGGAGAGCATTCTAGCCAGTAATCAATTCCTCATGTATTCTCCACAGTCTGGAACAGTCAGAGAGGTTCACAGTTACAAAGAGAAGAGGGAGAAAGGAGATAGAGGCGACCAGGAGGAGAAGAGGGGGAATCAAAAGGAGAGAGACAGATCTAGCCAGTAATGTTCCCTAAGTGTTCTCCACAGCCCAGAACACTGAAAGAGATTCACAGAGTTGGGTACAGAAGAGAAGCGGGAGGGAGGAGATAGAGGTGACCTGCAGGAGAAAAAGGAGAGTCAAAAGGGGGAGAGAGCAATCAAGGCAGTAATCACACACCTAAGTAAAAATGGGTACTGAAGATTAGATTCTTTTCAATTAGCAATAATCACACCTTGGATAAACCTCATTGGCTACAATACTGTCACTGCACAAAGCTGAAGATTAGGTTCTTAAAGGTACAAAATTGAAAACAAAAAGGCAAAAACAAAGATTAAAAATCTAGAGTAGAGGTTGACTCTCAAAAATACAATATGAAAAAGACAAAACAAAATCACAAAAATTATAAAATATATATGTATGAAATTTGCTTTAAAAATAGGGTCTTTTTTTGGCAAGGTAATAGTAGGTTATAAAAATGAAAATTAAAGGAGTAATAAAGAACTTAAAAATAAAATTTTTTTAATTTAAAAATGATAATTGTAAAGTATATCTAGGAATTTCTCTGGAGCTGTTGAGGGCAATGTGGGGTCAGTTCAGTTCCAGATAGTACCTGTTCCAGCTTATACTTCTTCTCAAGGTCTATGGACCCCTTCCAGTGTAGTCAGTGCTAACTACAGGGTTTTAATCTGTTGCACCTGTCACTTCCAGAGTGCCTCCCTCTTCTTTGTTTATTTTGGCTTCCTCTGTTTGCAAGTCTCTTCAGTGTCTAATTTCCGCCCTGACAGAACAGGGCAAAGGTGGTCACTTATTTAGGCTAACTTGTTCAGTTTTGTTGTGGGGAGGGAAATATCACTGGCATTTGTGGAGAGTGCTCGCAGTGTCTGGGTCACACTGGGTTCGCTGCCGCTCACGGCGTGTGTGCTTTCCTAGTCCACACTCCTCAGGCTCCAGGTTGCTCTGCAGGGGAACTCTCTAAAGTAGGACTTGGATTGTGTGCACCTCCCAGGTCTAAGCTACTCAGGTTCAGGTGCTTGGGTACTCCACAAAGGCACAGACTCAGTTGGGCCTGCGTTTTGTGCCCTTCCCAGGTCCGAGCAGCTCAGGCGACCAGGTGCTTGGCGAGCGCATTCTCCCAGCTGGGTGGTGCATCTTATCACCTCCAGGGTCCCAGCCCCTTAGTTTCCTGGGTGCACAGCAAGAGTGCTATCTCAGATGTGTCTCTTCTGGGGAGCTGATCTCTGACTGCGACCCTTCTGGCAGATGTCAACCGTCCAGGATCCCAGGAAGACTTGGTTAGCAACTGGGAGCCTGCTCACAGTTTGGTGGCGGATGCCTTCTCTGGGGATGAGATTGCCCCTTACCTTCCAGCTCTGGCAGTTGCCTGCCTGCCTCTCTGCCTCCGGTGTGGGGATGGGCTGGTCCACAACTGGCTAGCTCTCCTCTGGTATTTGCTCAGTCCTTTGTTCTGTGAGTAGGCCCGGCAGTGCCTTTGGTTAGAGCTTTTCGCGGGAAAGTTCTCTCTTTTTTTTCCTCTCTGCCTATCCCACAGTTTGGGTTGCTATCTCACGTTAGCTTCCTCAGATTGTCCTCAGGGCATTTAGGCCTGGTCCTTACCCTAAGCATGCAGCCCACAGCTCCCCGTTCAGCCCCCACTCGCTGCTGGCTAACGCAAGCATCTGGGCTACTTCTCCACTGGGAGTTGCAGTTAGGCCCGTAATCTGTGGGTTTTGTTTTGTTTTTTTCCTCCTGGTTATGTTCCCCTCTGAGGTTCCGAAACTCCCCACAGACCTGCCGGTGACAGGGTTTCCTGGTGTTTGGAAACTTCTCCTCCTTCACGACTCCCTCCCTGGAATGGGTCTCTGTCCCTAACTCTTTTGTCTCTCTCTTTTTATCTTTTATATTTTGTCCTACCTCCTTTCGAAGGGAATGGGCTGCCTTTCTGGGTGCCTGGTGTCCTCTGCCAGAGTTCAGAAGTTGTTTTGTGGAATTTGCTCAGCGTTCAAATGATCTTTCGATGAAATTGTGGGGGAGAATGTGGTCTCCCCGTCCTATTCCTCCACCGTCTTAGGACCACCCCCCTTCACTCCCTTCTTATGTTTAGATAAACACAAGTAGATTATGAATGTCAACTATTTCTTTGTATGTTCCATTTACACTTTCTTATGGTTATATGCACATTACTGGATCGCCAAACGTCATTCTAATTCATATTTCAAAGCATTGACTACTATTTTCACAAAATTTCCCACATTGAAAACTTCGGGCTAATTTTAACATGATTCTCTATGTGACGCTTTAACATTTTGCACATAAAAGTATTTTGAATTGTTTTACAAATCTGTGCCATTCCTGTCAGGAGCCATGAATTGTGTTAATCACAGTCTGCAGTTCATAACACTCTCTCACAGTTAGTGTCTTCAGTCTTCATTTATTGTTTATGAAGCAACTTTCCATAGTGTGTCTGCTTTCCACATTGTTAGGTTCTTTGACCTAAAACCTACATCCTCTATGCGGCCAATAGGAGAGCAAAGAAAATAGTTTTCTGCACATAAAACTTCAGTGCTATGATCACAGGGATAGTTGCACTGAGAAGATGTTTGGACTAGGTGGTTTAACAAGAGAAAGTCAAGCTATGTTGCCAGGAATATATGAAACAAAAACCTTGAAATACTTTGGTAAAATTTGGGTTGTCTCCACAAATATTTCAGAAGAAAGAATGTGGAAACATCATTTAGTATCTCAGATTTCTGGAGAAGGTGACAAGGCTGGGACTGGGGAGGGGAGCTAGTGCTGTTACAGAAGAGGAAACATCCTTCCTTCTGAGAGAAATAGAGACATCCTCTGACAGGAGCTAACCATGTGCCAGATTTGACCAAAGACTCTCTCTTTTTCCTTCCAGACACCGATACCTGTGTGTAGCCAGAGTTACATTTCAGGATTCAGAAAAACCCCACAGGAAGGACAACCTGTTTGCTGCTTCCACTTGTGCATTGTGTCCAGAGAGATACGTTTCCAACCACACAGGTAAAATATTTCATAATGGTCTACGGTAACTCCACCTCCTACCCATTTAACCATGGAAAGAATACTGAGCACTTTGGGAAAGGAGTCACTAGGCATTAGTTTCTCAATTCATGTATTTATGCATTTTTTGACGTCTTCATTTTTATTGTGCTCAAATATATATCCCACTAAAATTTATCATTTTAATTATTCTTGAGTACAATTCAAGGACATTAATAAATTTCTACTGCTGTACCACCTTTTCCACTGTTCTTCCACAGAACTTATAACCCCTAACTTCATCAGTCTCATGAAACAGTTACTCTCAATTCCGTGGTAAACATCATTCTACTTTCTGTGTCTATGAATCTGACTATTCTAAGTACATTCATAAATAAAAGCATATTCCTCCCTTGGCGTGTGGCTTCTTTCTAAAGGATAAGACTTTCAAGGTTCATGTATGTTGTAGCATGTGGCAGATAAATTCATTTCTTTTTAAGGCAGGACATTCTTGCATTGTGTGTATGCACCTCATTTTGTTTAATCATTTATCTCTGAATGGGCATCAGGGTTGTTTCCGTTTTTTAGCTATTTTAAGTAATGCTGGTAAGATATTATCCAATTCACTGCCTTCAACTTTAGGGAGTATACACCTAGATGGGAATTGCTCACTCTAACAGTAATTCTGTGTTAAATTTTTAAGAAGAACTGCCAGACTGTTTCTCACAGCAGCTGCACCGTTTTACATTCCCATCAAGAAGGTACAAAGGTTCCATTTTAATTTTCTCAGCAACACTTTCTAATTTGATATGTCTGAATATTTCATCAGAGGGGATCAATATGCACACTGCACGAGATGGTATATTTCTATTTCTTACATATTTAAATGTTTTACAAATAAAAATTGGGATAATGAAATGGTGAGTCTGCTCTCTCTCTAGATGCAGAGCAGTGTGTCCCATGCCCAGACCGAGAGTATCCAAACAGGGAGAGAAATCACTGCCTCCCCAGGGTTGTGACCTTCCTGGCGTTTGAGGGTTCTCTGGGGATGTCACTGGCCTGCACAGCTCTGTGCTTGTGTGTTATCATGGCTGTGGTTTTGTGGGTCTTTGTGAAGCACCGAGACACCCCCATAGTCAAGGCCAATAACCGGGCTCTCAGCCATGTCCTGCTCATCTCCCTCCTCCTGTGCTTCCTCTGCTCCTTACTCTTCATCAGTCATCCCCATACAGCCACCTGCATCCTCCGACAGATCACATTTGGAGCTGTGTTCACTGTGGTTGTGGCCACTGCTTTAGCCAAAACCCTGGCTGTGATCCAGGCATTCAAGGCCAGGAAACCAGGAAGAACCATGAGACGATTGCTGGTAACAGGAGCTGCTATGTCTTTCCCATGTGCTCCATGATCCAGGTGATTATCTGTGGAGTCTGGCTGAGAACCTCTCCCCCTTTCCTTGAGATGGACACTCATTCTGAGCCCAAGGAGCTCCTCATTGTGTGCAACAAGGGCTGTCACTGCCTTCTACCATGTCCTGGGCTACCTGGGCTCCTTAGCCCTGGGGACCTTGTCCTTGGCTTTCCTGGACAGAAACCTGCCTGACGCCTTCAATGAAGCCAAGTTCCAGACCTTCGGCATGGTGGTGTTTCTCAGTGTCTCGGTCACCCTTCTCCCCGTCTACCACAGCACCAAGGGCAAGGTCATGGTGGCTGTGGAGACTTTCTCCATCTTGGCCTCCAGTGCTGGGCTCCTAGGCTGTATCTTTGTCTCATAGCGCTACATTATCCTCCTAAGACCTGTGATGAATTATCTGAAAGGTTTAAAGAATCAAA
>SJYT01083629.1:104307-131751 GCA_006410635.1 Cephalophus harveyi | reverse complement strand
TTTTCCTCTATTTCTTTGCATTGATCCCTGAAGAAGGCTTTCTTATCTCTTCTTGCTGTTCTTTGGAACTCTGCATTCAGATGCTTATATCTTTCCTTTTCTGCTTTGCTTTTCGCCTCTCTTCTTTTCACAGCTATTTGTAAGGCCTCCCCAGACAGCCATTTTAACCGACTGTATAAGTGTAGGTATATTTCTGGGGTCTTTATGCTACTCCATTGATCTCTGTGTGTGTGTGTGTTTGTGCCAGTACTATACTATTATGATTACCGTAGCTTTGTAGTATAGTTTGAAATCAGGGAGCATGATACCGTCATCTTGGTTTTTTCTCTAGATTACTTTGACTATTTGAGATCTTTTGTGGTTCCATACAAATTTTAGAATTATTTGTTCAAGTTCTGTGAAAAATGCTATTGGTATTTTGATGGGGATTTTATTGAATCTGTGCATGGCTTTGGGTAGTATGGACATCTTAAAGATATTAATTCTTCTAAACCATGAGCATAATATGTCTTTCCACTTATTTGTGTTGTCTTCAATTTCTTTTGTCAAATCTTGTAGTTTTCAAGTAGAAGTTTTTCACCTCCTTGGTTAAATTTATTCTTAAGTATTTTATGCCTTTGCTGCTGCTGCTGCTGCTAAGTCACTTCAGTCGTGTCCGACTCTATGCGACCCCATAGACGGCAGCCCACCAGGCTCCCCCGTCCCTGGGATTCTCCAGGCAAGAACACTGGAGTGGGTTGCCATTTCCTTCTCCAATGCATGAAACTGAAAAGTGAAAGTGAAGTTGCTCAGTCGTGTCCGACTCTCTGAGACCCCATGGACTGCAGCCCACCAGGCTCCTCCATCCATGGGATTTTCCAGGCAAGAGTACTGGAGTGGGGTGCCATTGCCTTTGATGCAACTGTAAATGGGATTGTTTGCTTAAGTTCTCTTTCTGATAGACTGCTGTTAGTATATACAAATACAACATATTTCTGTATATTAATTTTGTGTCCAGCAACTGTACTGAATTCAACAGTTACAATTGTATTTGGTAGAGTCTTTAGTATCATGTCATCTGGAAACAGTCAGTTTTACTTCTTCCTTTCCAGTTTGGTTGCCTTTCATTTCTTGTCTAGGAGGATTTAATATTTGACTCTGTATTTTATTCTACGAAATTTGATATTGGGGCACCTTTAGGTTATAGTCATTCTGTTATGTGATGTCTGTATGCAGTTCATTATTAGAGTATTGTAATATTGTCATTTAATCTCACTGTTGAATCTTGGAAATGCTGTGTTGGACAGAGTGACTGCACATGTTATGATTTGGTAAGTGGAACAGGGAGTGAATTTTTAGCCTTGGGTGTGGAGTCATCCTGGCATTGATGGAACTTTGTTTCTGTTCTAATGCATTTCAGAGCCTTCTGAAAGCAGTGTCTCAGCCATCCGTTATTAGTGGCCCTGATACTGGAGGCTCAGCAAAGTTTCTGGTGATCTCCTATGAGGGCCATGGCTACACTGTGGTTGACCTTGACCATAGGCTTAGCAATGAAACTTATTGAGTTGAGAGCAAGAAGCTAAAGAATGATACAGAAGAACATTTCTTCCTCATTTCTGATGTTTTCTTCTGTAGTAAAGAAACTCAGCTTGACTTTTACCTTCTTTCTACTCCAAGGGAGGGAGGGTGACTTATCTGATTGGGTGCTGTGGGAAGAGCAAAATGGGTTGTCTGGATCATAGTCATCTTTCTCCATCATGGGAATGAGCATGAATCATCTTGGTTCTTCTAGGGGAAAGCTTGCTATATTTCAACCCAGCACCTGTGTCAGAATAGGCAAGTCCACCCGTGTTTGTTCTAGACCATTTCAAAGACTGCCAGAAGCATAATCCATACTGTCCACCGCAGACTCTTGACTATCTGAGCTACCAGGGAAGTCCCTCTCCAGGGGATCCAGGAATCAAACCAAGATCTCCTGCATTGGAGGCGGATTCTTTACCAGCTGAGCTACCGGGGAAGCCCACCAGTGTTCTCAGGAGATCCCAGAGGAGCAGAGCTCAGTCAGCAGGTCCATTTGGCTTTTGCAAAAATCCTCATCGTCCTATCTTTTTATAATAGCAAGAGAGGGAATGTTTTGAAATCTCAGCTAGAACTCTTATTTTCTAGTTTGAATTCAAATGTGGAAAAAATAGAGCTATTTATTGCTCTCTCAAAATCTAGGACCCCAGGCATGCTCAGTCATTGTCTGGGAGCCCCTGTGGGTTTCATGGTATTTGTGGAGGTGGCAGCTGGGGGCTGTAGCTATGCTCTCTGCATAGGGCCTCTCTAAGGAAGTCTGAAAGGCAGTTTCCATGGACACCATGGGCTCTTTCAGGATAGGAACTGGACTTATTCTGTATCCTCTAGGCTTAGACAGTGGGTGGGTGTGGAAGACAAGACACTTGATAAATATATGTTGAAACATTTTCAGGAATATATTGTGGAAGGATTTGAGGTTGGATGAGTAACTTGAATTAATTCGAGTGACTTTGAATTAAAGTTATTAAAGGTTTCAGAACAGAAGTTCAGAGCTGTACTTAGAGAAGAATGTAAAGTGGATTAAAGTATGACTGTCTGACTTTTGTAACAGTGTAGGAATGTGACTGGTGGTAGGCGTAGGAAGGGAGACAGGGAAGGCAAAAGATTTTGGACGTGATGTTTTTAGGACTTGGAAGCTTATTTGGACTTGAGGTGGGGCATGCACGACATAAAAGATGACACTGAGGTTTCCAACCTCAGAGACTGATGCGTGGGAACAGAGAATGAAGAGGATTGAGCATTTCAGGGGAGAATGACGACTCTGTTTACCCAGCCATGGTGGGTGGGAGAAGTGTAGTAGGAATGAGGCATCATCTCTTTCTCTCAAAGGATTCATAGTTCATGGGGAGGGGTGTGGAACAAGGTTAATAGCGTGCAATAACCAGCAGACACTATGCTGCTGCTGCTGCTACGCAGCGTCAGTCGTGTCCGACTCTCTGCGACCCCATAGACGGCAGCCCACCAGGCTCCCCTGTCCCTGGGATTCTCCAGGCAAGAACACTGGAGTGGGTTGCCATTTCCTTCTCCAATGCATGAAAGTGAGAAGTGAAAGTGAAGTTGCTCAGTCGTGTCCGACTCTTAGCGACCCCATGGACTACGGCCTACCAGGCTCCTCCATCCATGGGATTTTCCAGGCAAGAGTGCTGGAGTGGGGTGCCATTGCCTCTCCAAGCAGACACTATAAATCATAGCTAATCCTGTCAGATGTGTACAGGAGGTTACTTTATAATGCCACAGTTCAGAGGGAGATCCTTGGAATCACACTGCCTGGGATCCTATCTCGAATCCCCCTGCTTGCTAGCTCAGTGACCTTGGGCTAGTTCTCTCATTCAACAAATATGTACTGAGTACCTAATATATGGGCTTTCCCGGTGGCACAGTGGTAAAGAATCCGCCAGTCTATGCAGGAGATGAAAGAGATGCAGATTCCACTCCTAGGTCGGGAAGATCCCCTGGAAGAGGAAATGGCAACCCACTCCAGTATTCTCTCCTGGAAAATCTCATGGACAGAGGAGTCTGGGGGGCTACAGTCCATGATGCCACAACTCGGACATGACTGAGTGACTGAGCACACATATGCCCACATACATCCAGTATATGCCAAGCACTAGACCAGGCACTAAGAATACTGCAAAATAGAACCCCCCAAATCTCTTCCCTGTGCCATCACACCGAGACCTTCTGTACATGTCTGACAGTTATGAACCCTTTCAGAGTGAGAAGAAGCCTGATTCTTGCACTACTTCCCTCACTTGCCACTGCTGGGTAAACAGTAGCTACAGATTCCGTGTTGATTGGTTGCTTGGTTGCAGAGATGGCCCCATATCCCAGGCAGGGGTTGAGAAAGGCAACTGCAAGCCCAGGCAATTCCGTCTCCCATCCGCCTCCTTCTGGAGACAGAGCTGGTGTACTTTCTCTGTTCCGCTAGGGGGACCCAAATGCAAAGGAAAAAGCCTCTCCCGCCTCTAAAGGTAACGGGATCCACAGCCCTCCAGAGGGGTGGGCAGTGCTCAGCCAACCTCAGTCCTTGAGCGCGTGCTCCCCACCCCCCTCCCCCAGCTTTGATCCTGCTTTCTCCTGGCCCGATGGCAGCTTTTACAATCAGGGCTATTGGAGCAATTTCCACCCTTGTGGGGACTGCTCAGTTCCTGGGAACCGTGCCGCTCCTGCCGATGCTGATGTATGGATTTGCCTTAGGAGCAAAGAAGATGGATTGGGAAGGGTTGCCAGCCTGGTAATGAGGTTGCTCTGGTTTCATTCACATGGGAAGCCCCCGAAATCCGTATCTAGTCCATCAAAGGTGCTTCATCTTCTCCAGCTCCCTTCTCTACCTCTGTAAAATCAGGGGCCCTTACCCACATTGATATTTCAATGCGAGACCTTTCAGAGTTTAATGCTTCCTGGTTTACAACAAGGCCTTGAGAACCAAGATATGGTTCTCACTAGGGCCACCTGACTTGCTGAGACTGATAGAATGATCTGTTTTCACAACTAATCTTACAGAGATGTATGTATTTGTGAAAGGCTGGGCAGTTTTGTTTTATTATTATTATTATTATTTTTAACACTATGCTGTGGGGCACTTTTCCTCTTTTTGAACAGCTTGCAAGCATTTTGGCAGCATTTGGGAAAAATTCTCAATTATATACTCTCTGCAATAAAGTCTGATAGCAAGTTATTTCTTTTGTTTGATCTGTAATTAAACCGTTGGATTCAGTTTTTGTTGTAGAGATGTTATCTCTTTCAAGATCCGAACTTTTCCTTGGGGGAGAATAATATAGATGTTTTCAATGAAACATATTTAATATTTTGGGGTTTAAAGACCTTTCAGAAATAACTGCCATAGATAAATTGGTCCAAATAGAGAAGAGGTTCATGATCTCTTCATATTAAAGTTGGGGTACACTCTTTTTTTTTTAAGCCTAATGCGCATTAAAGGCAAATCATTTCTTAGACTGTCAGCTTTAGAAGAGTCCTTAGAGATTTTCTCATTTAAAACTCACATTTGAAAAAAATAGAAAAATATAGTCAGTTTCCAAATCAAGAAAAAAAGAATTCAAACTTTCAAGGAATAGTCACTGATTTGATTACTCTATCATTCTAGTGTTGTCTTACTGTGTTTACTGAATAAAGTAGCTAAGATTTTGAACTCTTCTCATTATCACAATAGTAAAAATACTTCTAAAATAAGAAAAAAAACCACTCATATTTGGCAGATGAGAAAACCATGGTCCAGAGGGGCAAATGACCTGGCTTATCATTGCTCTTCTGATCCAGAAGGGCTCTGGACATCACTGTTTGAATTATCCCAAAGATTTTTGATGTGAATTGAGGGTGAAAGTATTTTTGTTTCCCCATGACTTTTAATTTTCCTTAGGTCTGCCAAGTCTGGAATAAAGGAAGTAAAGCAGAAAGAGAGAGAAAAGAGAGAGAGAGGGCTTTGACCATTGTGTGATAAAGATGTTCTGGTGACTCAGTGCCCTGTGACCTGCAAGATGATGTGAAGGGGAAGGGGTGAGTAACTCTGTCCAGGAGAATAAGAAAGGTCAGAAGAATCTCTGGAAGGTCATGTCCCAGCACAGAAGGCACACTCATCAGGCTTGTCCAGTGACTGTTCAGTGAGACCGTTAGGTAGTAGATAGTGTGAGATGTACTAGAAAATGCCATCTGACGTTGTATACATCCTTTACATTCTCCAGGCACTTTTCCATGCATGCATCATTTACTCATTTGACACCTCCTGTATCAGCCAAAGTTCCTGATGACTCTGGCTCACTCGAACATGGTGAGGACTGTTTTGGAAAGAAGCAAGTGGGTCATGCTGTGATAGTTCCCAGAGGTGCTCTGGGGATGAGGGAGCAGAAACACAAGGGCAGTTTCTTCAGAGCTCTGTCTTTGCCTTGTCTTGTCTCTTGAATAATTTCAGTTTATGTTAGTCTCCTTAGGATACCCATTCCAGGGTGAGAGTGTCTGGTTAGCACAGCCTGGAACATATGGGCCCTCCTTGACCAAGGATATAACTGAGGCATCTTGATGTGTAAGTCCTTCTATGCTATGCTATGCTACGCTATGCTAAGTCACGTCAGTCGCGTCCGACTCTGTGCGACCCCATAGACGGCAGCCCACCAGGATCCCCTGTCCCTGGGAATTCTCCAGGTAAGAACACTGGAGTGGGTTGCCATTTCCTTCTCCAATGCATGAAAGTGAAAAGTGCAAGTGAAGTCGCTCAGTTGTGTCCGACTCTGTGCGACCCCGTAGACGGCAGCCCACCAGGATCCCCTGTCCCTGGGATTCTCCAGGCAAGAGCACTGGAGTGGGTTGCCATTTCCTTCTCCAATGCATGAAACTGAAAAGTGCAAGTGAAGTCGCTCAGTTGTGTCCGACTCTTAGCGACCCCATGCTCCTCCATCCATGGGATTTTCCAGGCAAGAGTACTGGACTGGGGTGCCATTGCCTTCTCTGTAAGTCCTTCTGGGCTGTATCCAAAGCTGGAATCTAGAAAAATGGTACTGATGGACTTATTTTCAGGGCAGAAACAGAGACACAGATGTGGAGAGCGGACTTGTGGACCCAGCAGAGTAAGGAGATGGGGGGACAAATCGAGAGAGTAAGACTGACATATATACACTGCCATATGTTAAGTAGATAGCTAGTGGGAAGCGGCTGTTATAGCACAGGGAAGTCAGCTTGGTGCTCTGTGGTGACCTAGAGGCTGGGATGGGAGAGGGTAGGAGGGAGGTTCAAGAGGGAGGGGATATATGTATACTTACAGCTGATTCATTTTGTTGTACAGCTGAAACCAACACAGCATTGTAAAGCAGTTTCCCTCCAATTAAAAAACATTAAAAAGAAAACCAAACCTCTACCAGATTGCTGAACATAAAAATCCTAGAGTCAACCAAAAATGCCAAGGATTAGTGACCCAGCAAAACTATCTGAGATAGTTCACAGGCTTGGACGCTTGTGGCTTCTCTCAGGTACTCTCTGTATTTGTCCGTTTCACTGTTGAGTGAGGCCAAGTGATAAAGAAGAATGGGCCCTGAATCGGACTCTAAACTGTGACTCTCTGAGTTAATTACTTAACCTGTCTCATTTTTCTATATGTGAAAATAAAGACACCACTAACAGCAACAACAACAAAACAGGAAATTCTGATGTTCTGGACAAATGTCTGCTATAAATCCTATGAGGAGGGATGCTTGATGAAATGATTATTCCTCCTTAGTAGAAATGGAGACTCAGAGAGGTGAAGTGACTTGCCCAAGGTCACACAGCTGTATATGGCAGTTACATCTCTAGATCCTGTTCTTCCCACCAAAAGGAGTAGGTGCAATGTGTCTGTGCTGCCTTCTCCTTTCTTACTGCTTGCCCCACTCTGTTTTTCCCCTTCATAGGAGCCTCCTCACCACACCACCTGCCATCTCTTACTCCCCTCCACTCTTGGATCCCCAGGTTTCCAGGGAGCACTGTAGTCAACTGAGGAACAGTTCATTAGCTGTGTGCTAATGGAAAGAATCTCTCCCAGGTCAGTCTTCTGGACACTATGAAAGTCCCCTCTCACTTCTTATTCCACTGATGCACTCATTGTTGGGGGTCTGGACCTTGTAGGAAGGAGGCTCAGGGAACTTGGAAAGGCATCTCTTCATGTTTCCTTGAAGTGAGGTCTTCCTGCGAGTGGAGCCTGGCCTCGGGTTCTTGGCCCCATCATAGTATCACTGTTTAGAAGTGAATGAACATTTAGGGACAGTGGTTCAGAAATACATGGTTCTCCTATATCTTGTAGAAAAAAAGCCCATACTCCCTTGATTAACAATGGTTTGCCACTTCTGGTATCTGGGGTACTGCCTACAGAAGGGTTCTGACTATCTGAGAACAGTGGAAAGAATTAGACTAGTGATGTCTGCTAGGAGCGCAGAATGGACAGGGGTTGGGTTGATGTTCCAGATGGAAGCTTTCTGCTCTCTTGCTCCATCTCTCCTTCCCCCTCAATGCTTTCACTAGTGGCTCAGATGGTAAACAGCCTGCCTACAATGCTGGAGACCCAGGTTAAGTCCCTGGGTCGGGAAGATCCCTTTTAGAAGGGCATGGCAACCCACTCCAGTATTCTTGCCTAGAGAATTCCATGGACAGAAGAGACTGACTGACTACAGTCCATGGGGTCGCAAAGAATCAGACATGACTGAGCGACACACACAGTTTCATCCATTTGGTGCTATGGTTTGACAAAGTGAGATGAACTAAAACTGTGTCTTTAGGGACTTCCCTGGTGGTTCAGTGGTTAAAACTCCACACTTCAGTGCAGGGGGAGCAGGTTCGATCCCTGGTTGGGGAGCTCAGATTCCATATGCTGGGGGGTGTGGCCAAAACAAAACAAAACTACTTCTTCACATGAAATTGCATATGGAAGTCCAGTATGTAAAATAAATAAAAATGGAGTTACTCTAGAGATGTAGAGGGAGGGGCCTTAGAGTCTACTGTGACCCCGAAGGCCTGCCTGGGGATTCTTGAAACACTCCTTTAACTACTCTTCCTTGGACATATTCCCCTCTTTCCCCCTCTTTTCCTCTCTCTGTTCCCTTAGTCTGGAATGATGTCCTGCCAACCCTTCAAATTCTGAGGTCACCTCTTCCCTCAGAGCTTCCCTAGTGCCCTCAAGTTGAGCATGTTCTTTCTGAAAGCCAGAGGATTTTTCTTGAACTCCCCTGTGGCCTCTATAGTTGCTCATTTGACTCAGTGTGCCCTGAAAGGCTGTCGATGTCCCTGGGTAAGTCCCTGAGGATGGGTCTGAGGTCTCTGCAGTCATTTCTGGTAAAAATGCTCATATTTTCATGTATGAAAGTGAAAGTTGCTCAGTTGGGTCTGACTCTTTGTGATCCTATGGACTGTAGCCTGCCAGGCTCTTTTGTCCATGGAAATCTGCAGGCAGGAACACTGGAGTGGTTAGCCTTTCCCTTCTCCAGGGGATCTTTGTAATCGAGGGATCGAACCAGATCTCCCGCATTGCGGGCAGATTCTTTACCATCTGAGCCACCAGGGAAGTCCAAGAATACTGGAATGGGTAGCCTATCCCTTCTCCAGCAGATCTTCCTGACCCAGGAATCCAACCGGGGTCTCCTGCATTGCAGGCGGATTCTTTACCAGCTGAGCAACCAGGGAAGCAACATTTTCATGCATAGATATAGTTTATTTTGTCTTACAGCTTATCCAAGCTCTTTGTAGGTTCCCACCTTCTACGTCCACCTATACTTAACCTTTCTGGGCATCTTTTTGTTTTTGTAAAATTGAGGTAGTGGTGTTAGCTCCAAAGAGTTTCTGAGATGGGTTAATTTGTGCTTATAACAGGGCCTGGCACAGAGTATGTGCTCAGTGAGTTTTATCACTATTGTAACTATTCTTATCTCAACACCATTAGGATCACAACCCTCCACCTTGACTTCAATCCCAAGCTCCTGGCCCGGGGAGGGGGAAGGCCTGCATTTACTTTTCCCTGGGACTCAGGAAAAAGTGAAACTTTTGACTCTTGGCTTGGCTTCTGGGTGTACAAAGTGAGAATTAGTCACGGCCTCGTTCACGATCTGAGAACATTCACACTGTCGCACCAACCTGGAGAAGCTTGGATTCAACCAGCAAATTTCCCAGCCCCAACCAGTGCCCTGGGAGAAGGGCTTGACTTCCAGAGTCTTGCAAAGGTCTCCTTGCAATGGACTGCATTTGGAACCGCCCCCCTGGGGAGCGAGGGGAAGGTCTGTGAGAGGCCAGGGAAAGCTGTGTCAGCTGCTGTCCTGTTTTCTCAGGCAGCATTCTCCCAGGACACCCATCCTCTCCTGTTACCAGCCTGTGCCTTTACATCCAAGCAGTATGATCGTCCTTTTCCTCGAGACTGAGAACCCTCGGAACACTGCAACACCACACCAGCCCCACCCCCCGCCCCCCAGCCCGGGAGCTTTTTGGGATGCCTGGCCCTTGGCTGGAGTCATTCCGTGGGTTTACAGCCTCATCGGAGAAGGCAATGGCACCCCACTCCAGTACTCTTGCCTGGAAAATCCCATGGACGGAGGAGCCTGGTAGGCTGTAGTCCATGTGGTCGCGAAGAGTCGGACACGACTGAGTGACTTCACTTTCACTTTTCACTTTCATACATTGGAGAAGGAAATTGCAACCCACTCCAGTGCTCTTGCCTGGAGAATCCCAGGGACGGGGGAGCCTGGTGGGCTGCCGTCTATGGGGTCGCACAGAGTCGGACACGACTGAAGTGACTTAGCAGTAGCACAGCCTCATCTGCTGTGATTGCAGGGTCCATTCTGCAAGGAACGGCTTTAGCTGGGTCCTTGATGTTCATTTTGGGGGACTCTACTTGCTTGCCTTTACAATTGCTGGACAACTTGCGTATACCATGTGCTTTCTCTCTTCTGGGCTTCTACTTAGAAAAATTTCCCCCGCCTTTCTCCCATTCATCTCTAGGCTTCAGATTTATACACTCTTTCCCCAGAACTCCCTCTTAAGTCCGGTGACTTTTGGACACTCTTTGTCTTCAGCACCATGTCTATCTCTCCTGCTGGAAAGTGACCTTCATCTTCCCCGGGGACTGTGTGGTTTGTTCATGGTTGTCACTCTGGGACCTGGCCAAAAAAAAAAAAAAAAAACAAATGAAAGAATGACAAAGCTGAATAAATAAATGAATAAAGGAATCAAGAAAAAATGATTATTTCTGTTATTCTAATTTCGAATGATCTGACCCAAGCCTGAGGAGGTGATTAGTGATACAGAAAAACACATTTTCACATATTCTTGCGCAGTAGCACCCTTCTGGTACTGAAATTGTGTGCTGCATCTCGGTTTCTGGAACAGATGAAAGGAGGGCTTTTCTGCTTACAGGAAAAGTGAAGTGCTATGGACTCACTTTCCCCTTCCTCCTTTGGGGGGATCTTGGCTCCTTGGGTGGAGTTTGAAAGCCATTGCCTCTAAAAGGACAGTACTATTATGAGAAGAGCTGAACAGAAGGACCACAATCCAGCTGCATCCCAATTTCCTTATTGTTGTTCAGTTGCTCAGACATGTCTGACTCTTTGCCACCTCGTGAACTGTGGCAGGCCAGACTTCCCTGTCCTTCATCATCTCCTGGAGTTTGCTCACACTCATGTCCATTGAATGAGTGATGCTATCCAACCATCCTCTGTTGTCCCCTTCTCCTCCTGCCTTCAGTCTTTTCCAGCATCAGGGTCTTTTCAAATGAGTCAGCTCTTCACATCAGGTGGCCAAAGTATTAGACCTTCAGCTTCAACATCAGTCCTTCCAATGAATATTCAGGGTTGATTTCCTTTAGGGTTGGCTGGTTTGATCTCTTTGCTGTCCAAGGAAGGAGTATACTCTGAAGAGTATTCTCCAGCGCCACAATTAAAGCAGATGTGATGCATGTAGGCTGGGCCAGTTACTCTGCTAAGGGCTTTGTTTATAGCAATCTTTCATCCTTACAATAATCCTATGTGGTATTTGCTTATTTCTCATTTGGAAAGGAGGAAACTGAAGAGCTTTCTGGAGAGATGGTTAAGTACCATGCCTGGGGTCCCATGACCATGGAGTAGCTGAGTCAGGAGTTTATCTGCCTCTGGGGGCTCAGCCCTGAGCATGCAGTCACCTTCTGCAAAGCGATAGAACTGCCCAAAGGAACATCTGCCCTCTGCTGAGTGTGGTGGTGGCTCTTCACAAGCATTAGCTCATTCAACCCTCACTAGTGTAGCCAATTAACGATGTTGTAATAGTTTTAGGTGGATAGCAGAGGGACTCAGCCATATATGTACATGTATCTATTCTCCCCCAAACTCCCCTCCCATCCAGGCTGCTACAAACATTGAGCGGAGTTCCCTGTGCTATACAGTAGGTCCTTGTTTATCCAACTTAAATATGGCATTGTATACATATCCATACCAAACTCCCTAACTATCCCTTCCCTGGATTCTTCTGCCCTGCACCTGTACCTGTAAGTTTGGTTCTCCAAGTTCCTGAGGCTGCTTCTGTTTGTAAATAAGTTCATTTGTATCCTTTTTTTGGTTAAATTCTGCATATAAGGAATGTCATATGATATTTCTCCTTCTCTGTCTTACTTCACTCAGCATAATAATCAAAGTAGAGACTTTGTTGCCATGCTATCACTTGGGGACCAGACCAGCTCTATCTACCTTTCTCCATGGGTAATCAGGACACATATTGCCAATACAGGGGTCAAGGAAAAAGATGATCCATCCAACATTTGCTTGGCTTTTGTAACAAACCTACTTTTTTATTTTTTTTCTTAAAGAGAAGCATTGCTTACTTGAGACCAGGGATGCTAATTAGGTTTGACGGCCTCAGCAGGAGAAAATAAGTTGACCAATCTACTTTTTGGAAGCAGAAGGTGGGAAGGAGACTACTTCTGAACTGACTGCACTGAAAGACAGATCCTTGTTTCATATAAATTGTCTGTGAAAATTCCTGTAGAGCAACAGGGAAGGGAAATCTGGTCCATAGCCAGGATAAAGATGTTTGAAAATCCTTTCAGAAATTGTTAACTTAGATGCCTCTTCCATCTGCCTCATTTCTGTCTATTTCTGTAAAGAAATAGGACCCTCTGTTTCTTAGAATTCTCAATGCACAGGAAGACTCCAGGATGATATACAGAGTGGGAAGTATCACTGCTTCTCTCAGTGGGCAATTCAAAATCTCATGCAGCCTTTTCTGAACAGACTTTCCAGCACTGAGAACTCTGTGATAAGAGGTCCAAAGGGAGGTGCTTATATATGTGTGTATGTGTGTGTGTGTGTGTGTGTATGGCAGGAGAAGAAGGGGACAACAGAGGATGAAATGGTTGGATGGCATCACCGACTTGATGCACATGAGTTTGAGCAAGCTGTGGGAGTTGGTGATGGACAGGGAAGCCTGGCATGCTGCAATCCATGGGGTTGCAAAGAGTTGGACATGACTGAGCAACTGAACTGACTTGATATATATATATATATATATATATATGTATACATCCCCCATGTTTTGACTCAGACAGTAAAGAATTGACTTGCAATGCAGGGACCTGGGTTCCATCCCTGGGTCAGGAAGACCCCCTGGAGAAGGAATGCAACCCGCTCCAGTATTCTTTCTTGGCTGGTATCCTATGGAGAGAGGAGCCTGGTGGGCTACAGTCCATGGGGTTGCAAAGAGTCAAACACAATGGAGCAACTAACACTTTCACTTTCATATATATATATATATGTATAATATATATATTCCATGTTTGTCTATAGATTATCTTTTCATTTCTTAAAAAAAAATTGAAGTATAATTGATTTACAATATTGTGTTAGTGTCAGGTATCCGGCAAAGTGATTCAGTAATCCACATATATATATGCATATATCTTTATTCTTTTCCATTATAGTTTATTACAAGGTATTGAATATAGTTCCCTGTGTGCTACATTAAGTCCTTGTTGTTTATTTATTTTATATATAGTAGTGTACATCTGTTAATCCCATACTCCCAATGTATCCCACCTCCTCCCTTTCCCCTTTGATAACCATAAGTTTGTTTTCTGTCTGTGAGTTTGTTTCTGTTTTTGTAAATAAGTCCATTTGTACTGTTTTTTAGGTTCCACATGCATTGATATCATATAATATTTGTCTTTCTCTGTCTGACTTCATTTAGTGTAATAATCTCTAGGTCCATCCATGTTGCTGCAGATGGCATTGGTTCATGCTTTTTTTAGTTTATTCTTTTTTATGGCATATTCCATCATGTATATGTGCCACATCTTCTTTATCCACCCCTCTGATAGGTTGCTTCCAAGTCTTGTCTATTGTCAATAGTGCTACTGTGAACATTTGGTTGCATGTATCTTTTTGAATTAGTGCTTTCATCTTTTCTGGATATATACCCAGATCATATGTCAGTTCTATTTTTAATTTTTAAAGGAAACTCCATATTGCTTTCCATAGTGGTTGCACCAACAGTTGTTGGAGGGTTCCCTTTTCTCCAAACCCTCTCCAGAACTTATCTGTAGACTTTTGATGATAGATGCTTATATTAATGGCAGTCCCTGTCCAGTTTCCTGCCAAGGGCATATTTGGATACCATGAAAGCAGGAAGCCTCATCTGGTATAGTCAGGAAGAAAAGGACTAAAGGCAATGGAATTCTTTTGAAAATCAAGAGGATGAGATTATGAAGCTGTGATATGCATTAAAACTAGTCATAACATCCCAACCCAGGGATCGAACCCAGGTCTTTCACATTGCAGGTGGATTCTTTACCATCTGAGCCACCAGGGAAACCTTTAAATACCGGAGTGGGTAGCCTATCCCTTCTCCAGGGGATCTTCCTGTGACCCAGGAATTGAACTGGGGTCTCCCGCATTGCAGGTGGATTCTTTACCAGCTGAGCTACCAGGAAAGCCCATGAATACTGGAGTGGGTAGCCTATCCCTTCTCCAGGGGATCTTCCTGAAACAGGAATCGAACTGGGGTCTCTTGCATTCCAGGTGGATTTTTTACCAGCTGAGCTACCAGGGAAGCAGTCATAATTATATTGGTTCTGTTCTGGCTCATGATAGGCTTGTGCTTCCCCACACTACTACAAGTAGACATGATCCTGTGACTTGCAATAGGCACTGAAATGTGAATGAATGTGATCTATACCAGTTCAGGGAGAAAATGTTAAAAACCAGCGTGAGTCATCATGTTTGCTTTCCCTTTGCCACAGTGACAAGTGATGATTGAGACAGTTGAGATGATCACTGATATTTTAGCCTGACATTTACGGTTAATTTTGTGTGTCAGTTTGGCTAGGCTATGGGCCCATTGTTTGAACAAAAACAGTTTAGATGTTTTTGAGAAGGTGCTTTTTTCTTGCCGGGGAAATGCTATGGACAGAAGAGCCTGGTAGGCTATAGTCCATGAGGTTGCAAAAGAGTCTAACTTGACTTAGTGAGTAAAGAACAAACAATTTTTTAGATGTGATTAATATTTGAATCAGTAGACTTTTTAAAGTGACATTTAAATCAGTAGAGAAAAGCAGATTATCCTCCTTAATATGTGTGAGCCTCATCCAATCAGTTGAAGGCCGTATTAAGAGCAGATTTAGGTTTCCCATAGAGGAAGGAATTCTCTAGACTGCAACATAGAGACCCAGCCTGAGCCTGCTACTCTGTGGAATTCAGACCTAAGACTCTTAATAGCAATACTTATTTGAGTTTCCAGTCTGTGGGCCTGCCTTACAGATTTGGTATTTGTGGCCCCAGCATCATGTGAGCCAATTTCTTAAAATAACTCTCTTTTCCTCTATGTATATATCCTGTTGGTTCTGCTTTTTTAGTCCTTTCTGACTAATACACTGGATAAGAATGAACTAAGGCTGAAACCATAACCAACTCATAACACAAATGTAGGATGAACAAGAAATCAATTTTTGTTGTGAAAAGCCACTGAGGTTTTGGGGTTGTTTGTCACTGCAGCATAACCTAGACTGTCTTTTCTGATAGGAAACTTACACATAATCTGTTCCATTTGTCTGTTTTCTTTTTTTCTTATACTTTTTGAGGAGCACAACTAAATCTCAGTTGGAGTTCAAGATCCAGCTTGGCTTAAACAAACTTAAAGTGAAGTTACTCAGTTGTGTCTAACTCTTTGCGACCCCATGGACTATAGCCCATCAGACTCCTCCACCCATGAAATTTTCCAGGCAAGAGTACTGGAGTGGGTTGCCATTTCCTTCTCCAGGGGATCTTCCTGACCCAGGGATTGAACCCAGGTCTCTTGCATGGTGGGCAGATGCTTTTACCATCTGAGCCACCCTCAGGTCAATCTGTCACCATATGGCAGTCAGTGTGGTCTTTCTAGCCAAGCCCAAATTTAAAGTCATTCTAATAATTACCCCTTCTCTAAATACTGATGTGAAATATCAAAGCCAAATCTACAGAGTATTAGCTAAAAGAAGGAAAATTTGGAAACAAATTTACATTAATTGATGGCTTACTTCTGAACTGAAATAGATACTGAGCCAGTGGCTTGGTATACATTATCTCATTTATTTCTACAACTGATTTATAAGGTATGTATTATATTATTTTTATAGGTGAGAAAACAAAAACCGAAGACAGAGTAAGTGAATGCCAGATGTGGGATTTCGTGTGAGAATTTTGTGTTCTAAAGCTTACGGTAATTATATCAATTAGGATTTTTAGCAGCAGAAAAGGAATTTATTGTAGCGGTGTCAGCTAGCTCACAGAATGGGAAGGACTGGAGAACAGGTTCATCAAAACAGATATGATGAGGGCACCAGGAGTCTAGGAGGCAAGGATGCTNGGATTTCGTGTGAGAATTTTGTGTTCTAAAGCTTACGGTAATTATATCAATTAGGATTTTTAGCAGCAGAAAAGGAATTTATTGTAGCGGTGTCAGCTAGCTCACAGAATGGGAAGGACTGGAGAACAGGTTCATCAAAACAGATATGATGAGGGCACCAGGAGTCTAGGAGGCAAGGATGCTTCAGTGGTCTCACTGGGAGATGATGCTGGAATGAAGGGATGTTTTCTGGTGTTTCATGTTTTGTGCCATTTCTGGTCAAGTTCAAAGTCCTCAGTTCAGCTGGTTTAGCTTGCATCCTGGGCTCACTTCTGGGTGCTTGCACTGACAATCCCATTAGGGCTAACTACTATTGAAGGATAGGTGATTCCTCAGAAGGACATCAGGGGCTGTTAAAATCTGTGTGTGTGTGTGTGTGTGTGTGAACGTGAGCATGTGTGTGTGTATATGTGTGTGCGCATGTGTGTGCATGGGCGCCTGTGTGCGTGTGCGCGTGCGTGTGTGTGTGTGGAACAGAAGGAGGTTGATGTTAGGCAGCCAAACGGAAGGACGACAGTGTTACTTGGTTTTCCTGGGAAACTCCCAGTTTTCTCTTGTCCTGATGTAGTATTAACAGAGGGCACTTTTATTCTTCAAAGTGTCCTAGTTTGGAGGATAAATTATAGGGTCTCCAAATAGCACACCATATACCCAGCACAATCACTCATGTGAAGCCTTGAAATGGGGCATTTCATGAGACATGGAGGGCTATTACAGAGTTGTTTTTCTCTAGATTTAATTTGGCTCAGCTCACAGCAGAGTATTTATAAACTCCTGGGTCCTTTTTATCTGACTGGCTATTATCTAGCTCTACCAGGTAGAAATCGTATGTGCCCTTCACTGGTGAAGAATTGTGCTGTTTCTGGGTGATACTCTGTCTCCTTTCTGATGAGATGGGCTAGTGGTGATGGATACTAAAACAATTTCCAAGCTTTCTGTGGGCTTTTGATTCTTCAAGAGACTGTAACAAGGGCATATGTCAAGTTGGATATAACTGTAAGAAGGTCCTTTAGATCCCATTCCTAGTTAGCTTTCGAATCCATCCATTCTACCTTCATTGCCAACACTTCGATTCAAGCTGCCACAGTCTGTCAGTGGGATTAGCACCTGATTGGCACCCAGCCTTCAGTGCTGCCTCAGGTCAGTCTGTCACCATGTGGCAGTCACTGTGGTCTTTCTAAGGTGACATCTGATTACACTGGTCCCCTTGCTTGGATGGCTCCTTATTGCTCTTGGTTGAAGACCAGATGCCTTTACTTGGCCTCCCAGACCTGCCTGATCCACCCAGCTTATCTCCTCAGCCTCCTGTCTCAGCTCATCCCACCTGGTGCCCGTTCCTTCTGATGCTCTGAGACTGAACCTTGAAGATGTTATTTCTTCTGTCTTGATATCTTTCTGCTTTCCTTTTCCCCATTTAGCACTAGTAATGGTCATCTTCTTAATAGCTCATCTATACAGAGCACTTATTTAATGCTAGATGCCATGCTAAGTACTTCACAGGGAATATCTCCTTTGATTCTTTAAGCAATCCTAGCAGGTAGGTGCTATGATTATCATTGTCATTCCTATTTTATGGATCAGAAGGTTGGGGTTCAGAGAAGAGACCAGGATATAGAGCCCGTAAGAGGTGAAAGTGTTAGTTGCTCAGTCGTGTCTGACTCTTGGTGACCCCATGGACCGTAGCCAGCTAGGCTCCTCTGTCATTGGGATTCTCTAGGCAAGAATACTAGAGTCGGTAGCCATTCCCTTTGCCAGGGAATCTTTCTGATCCAGGGACTGAACCTGCATCTCCTGTATTGGCAGGCAGTTGCTTTACCACCGAGCCACCTGGGAAGCCAGTGAGTGGTGGAACCAGGTCTTGAACCTGGGGAGGCCGTCTCAGAGCCTGTGCCCTGAGCTCTGTGCTGTGTGGCTGGAGCGTTTCCTCCAGGCAGCCTTTGCCTTCCTTGACCTTCTAAGTCCACACAGTAGCCCTTCTCAGTGCTTCAGTAGCATAGAACTTTCTCTAGTCCACAATGCTCTGTACTGAAGTGGCCTGCTTGCTTGTTTTTCTTTCCTTCTGGAGGGTAAGACATAGTGTCTGTTTCATTCTTTTTTAGTTCAGGTAGGCATAGTTCTTGTCACATGGCAGGTACTCAGTGAAAAGTTGGCTGAATGGATGATTAAAGATAAGATGTTGTTATTTCAGTCTTGATAAGCCATCAGATGCCTCTTCTACCCTGCTTCTCTGCCTTGTTCCTCAGGTTACACTCCATTGGTCCAAGAACTGTTGCACCTACCAATATTAGCTTTTGAATCTCTTATTCTAGGCCTTTGCTTGTCAGATTTCTTCCATGTGAAAGTCCTTCCTTTCTCTTCTCCGCTAATTCACGTTGTTTTGACTTCAGGTGCCATTAGGGCATGAGTCTTCTTTGGCTTAACTCACCTGGCTTCTCTTGCCCATTTTCTTTAACAGGACTGGAGACTTAAGGACCACCCTTGTGTATGACCTGGACCCATATCTACCTTCCCTTCATCATTAGGGAGATGGCATCTTACCGATGATTAAACGGCCACCTCCTCTAGCCTCCTTTGCAGCTGGAAGGAGCCTTTGGTTGACCTAGGTTTTGACCAGTGATGTAGCTTTTGTCAGTGAATTTAGGAAGCATCCTTACCAGGAAGAGACACACCATTTTTCTCATTTTTCCTCCATCCTATGGTCAAAGGTATAAGCTGCAGCTCAAGCAAACAGCTTGCACTACGAGATCAAGAACTGCATATCAGAGATAGTGGTTTGATGAGCTGTGGGATGGCTGAGACCCAGACAACTTTGCACAACTTTCCTTCCATCCCAAGACTGTGTTCTGATGACTTGTTCTACGTCAGTGAGCAATATGCTTTCTTATTTTTAGCTTCTCTGTTATATGCCACCAGACCAAATCCTGTTTGGTACACTGGTCAGGAGGAGTCTCCACATGTTGAGAAGTCTTGAGAAGTTGGGTGGTGACTCGAGGTAACAGCTGTTGAGGGAAAGAGGTGGGTCACTTACAAGTATTTGAAAGACAGGCTTCTACACATGAAACCTTAAGTTCTGTTTATGGTTCTTCCCTGAGTTGCCCATATACTCTGGGACAAGCCACAGCATCTTTCTAGACCTTATTTTCCCACTGGTGATAACAAGTTTGTGGATGAAGTTGGAACATGACTTTAAAAAGGTTTTTGGTGCCAAAAGTCATGTCCTCTAAGATAAGAATTGCTAAAGACAGAGACCTGGACCAATAAAAACTGATCTTGGCAGAAAATCTCCTCCCTTTTTTTTTTTTTTCCATAGGCTTCTTGTGTCTCCTCCCTTGATCTTGCCCAGATGTGTTTTCCAGGTCCTAGAGAAGGCAATGGCATCCCACTCCAGTACTCTTGCCTGGAAACTCCCATGGACAGAGGAGCCTGGTAGGCTGCAGTCCATGGGGTCACTGAGTCAGACACGACTGAGCGACTTCACTTTCACTTTTCACTTTCATGCATTGGAGAAGGAAATGGCAACCCACTCCAGTGTTCTTGCCTGGAGAATCCCAGGGATGGCGGAGCCCAGTGGGCTGCCATCTGTGGGGTCGCACAGAGTCGGACACGACTGAAGCGACTTAGCAGCAGCAGCAGCAGCAGCTTTAGCCGGGGCTGGAGCAAATATTAGTGCCATTTGTGAGTGATGGCTCTGATCCTGCAGTTCAGTCTTTAGGTGCCTCTTAGATCTCAAAGTTTCGTTTGCTCTTTTGGACTATCTGGGATTTCATCTCTGTCAAGCCCAATAAAAATGTTTCCTTTCTAAAATTCTCTTCCTCTACAGTTCAGCTCAGTTGCTCAGTCATGTCTGACTCTTTGCGACCCCATGGACTGCAGCTTGCCAGGCTTCCCTGTCCCTCACCAACTCCCGGAGCTAGCTCAAACTCATGTCCATCGAGTCGGTGATGCCATCCAACCTTAAGAGTAAGATATTAACAAAAAAGCTGGTAGGGCCACCCTAATCCTGCATTTGTACACACTTCCATCTACACATAACTGATGTGTGTGTTGTTTGCGCTTTAAAATTTTCCTGGCCTTCATTTGCTTATTTAGATCTGACTTCGTAGGAGTCAAGTGCATACGTATATGTGTGTGTATGCAAGTTTATGAGTGTTTGAGGGGTGTAGGGAGAGGGGAGAGGAGAGAGGACAGGGGGTGAGTATTCTGAGGTTGAAATCTAGTTGGCCCTGGTCCAGAACCTCCCTGGGGCTAGTCCTGAGTCTTGCACTCTACTTCAGCTATCTCCGCATTAGAAACCATTCCATTCTTATGTACCTGGGGCATCACGTGTGTACTTACAATACTTACTCCTTCCCAGCCCCTATTATAGGGGGCCTCATGGTAGACAGTGATGATCCTCTGCCCTCTTTTCCTCTAAACTGGATGGTTTCTCCCAAGTTGGCTTTGACATGTCCTCCCTGCAACTTTTACTGGTGAATTTAAGTTGGCTCCGTCTGCAGTGACTCGCTGCGGTCTCTCCTGGTAGAACATGTCACCCTCAAAGGCAGGGACCCCTGCCAGGTGTGCTGAGCAGACAGTGTGCACCCAGGAAATAAGGTGCCCACTGAAAACGCAAGGGGAGCTGGAGGACCCTGCAGATATACTTCCATGCCTTCCCTCATCTATACCCATTCCTGTGTCCTTTATAGCTCAGTACTCTTGGGATGCTCTTTCCAGAGTAGAACAAAAGAAACCAGGAAATTGGGGTTGGATGTATTAGTCTGAAGGTCATGTGAGCAAGAGTGATTTGAAAAATGTAATGTATTGGTGAGGGAAGGAGCCTAGAAACCAGAGAAAATTTGGGTCCAAAGTCCAGATTCTGCCATTTTCCTTGGGCACGTGCATGGAGTTATCTATTTTTCTAATATTCCTGATTAATAAAATGGGGATGAGAATAACGATTAACTCCTAATGTAAACTCAGGTTGGAGGAACACAGCTTGGTACCTAGAAGCCCTGGATTTAAGCATTGCTTTTTCTCTTCTAGATGAACAAATCTTAGCACAATCATCTATCTCTCTGAATCTCCCTTTCCTAAGTATTAAATTTTACCAATAAGAGCTTCCACTTCAGAGCAGGTTGTAAGTGTTAAGTGAGAAAACATAGATGAATAGTCTATGATACTTATGCATTTATTATTATCGTCACTAAGAATGGCAATAATGACTTTGTTCAAAGTCCCACCTTGAAACTGTCCATATATATCTCTTTCTAGTTTGTGGGGGAAGGGTGATGTGAGTTAGGTTTTATAGATGTATAAAGTTAGGTTTTTTAGATGTATAGTAGCATGGGGAGAGAAAGCTGTATTATTAGTGATAGCTTCCTGGGTTTTTTGAATGTGGTATTATTTGCAGTAAAGAAAGCACAGTAGTAGGGAGATGATACGTTGCCCCATGGGCCAATGGGCTTAGCATTGCTAGCCCCATTCTGACTTGTACCTGCTAAGCTTTGAGTACAGGGCTTGTTAGACAGCAGAGACCATGTGTAGACACATGATGGACTATGATGTGATGGATGCCCTCCTGCAGTGAGGCAGTGCACAACATGTGCAACTGGATGTGGTGATTTTTGTACCAACCTGTCCATCTATAGACCTCTAGCTTTTCTACCTCTGGAGTGGTAAGTAGGCAAAATATCCATCTCTTCTGTTGGGGTTTTTATTGCAGAGCTTTCCTCATCTGGGTCATCAGTTTAGTTCAGTTCAGTTCAGTTCAGTCACTCAGTCATGTCCGACTCTTTGCGACCCCATGAATCGCAGCACGCCAGGCCTCCCTGTCCATCACCAACTCCTGGAGTTCACTCAAACTCACGTCCATCGAGTCAGTGATGCCATCCAGCCATCTCATCCTCTGTCGTCCCCTTCTCCTCCTGCTCCCAGTCCCTCCCAGCATCAGAGTCTTTCCCAATGAGTCAACTCTTCGCCTGAGGTGGCCAAAGTACTGGAGTTTCAGCTTCAGCATCATTGCTTCCAAAGAACACCCAGGGCTGATCTCCTTCAGAATGGACTGGTTGGATCTCCTTGCAGTCCAAGGGACTCTCAAGAGTCTTCTCTAACACCACAGTTCAAAAGCATCAGTTCTTCGGTGCTCAGCTTGGACCCCAAAATCAAGGCAGCATGCAGAGATAACAGCCAGGATGGAGGCTGAAATCTAGAAGCCAACAGGTGAAGCCATGTGCTTTCCTAAGTGAAGGGGCCTAAAGCAATTATCAAAATTGAGAGTGGAAATAAGAAATTCCAGAACAAGGGAAAATAAAGAGTTAAATAGAGTGCATAAAGAAGATTGAGCCAACTCCCCAGAGAAGGCAATATTGTTCTGAGATTTGCTTTAATGTACAGGCCAAGGTATAATGGACCATGGATCTGCCAAGTTCAAGGGCTAAGGATTTGGTTTGGCTTTTTATAATGGAAATCATTGTGATAATTTATTTTAAAGGTTTTACTTTCTCATGTAAAAGAAGAACAGAGGTAGGTGTGGTAGGGCTGGTCTGGTGGCCTTACAGAATCATCTGAGAGCCAGGCTGCTTCTGTCTTTCCATGGCTTCCATCTCAAAGTCACCTCTTGGCCCAAGATGGCTGCTGGAGCACTAGCTATTTTTAAGAGAGAGGATGGAAGGAAGAGCAAAAAAGACAAACTTCCTGGCTGAGTTGCTGTTGCTGCTAAGTCACGTCAGTTGTGTCCGACTCTGTGCAACCCCATAGACGGCAGCCCACCAGGCTCCCCCGTCCCTGGGATTCTCCAGGCAAGAACCCTGGAGTGGGTTGCCTTTTCCTTCTCCAATGCATGAAAGTGAAAGTGAAGTCACTCAGTCGTGTCTGACTCTTAGTGACCCCATGGACTGCAGCCTACCAGGCTCCTCCGTCCATGGGATTTTCCAGACATGAGTACTGGAGTGGGTCGCCAGTGCCTTCTCCTCCTAGCTGGGTTAGCTCCTTTTAAATCAATCCTCCTAGAAGCTCCCTACACTTCTGCTAACCACTTTTGGCCAAAATTAGTCTCATGGTTATATCTAGCTGAAAGCGTGTTAAGTCACTTCAGTCCTATCCAACTCTTTGTTACCCAATGGACTGTAGCCCACCAGGCTACTCTGTCCATGGGATTCTTCAGGCAAGAATACTGGGGGTGGGTTGCCATGCCCTCCTCCAGGGGATCTTCCAGACTCAGGGATCGAACTTGCCTTTCGTTTCCTGCATTGGCAGAGGGGTTCTTTACCAATAACACCAAATATGAAATTTTAACTGGGTGCATGTCTGCCCCCAAATAAAGTTGGGGTGTTATTTCTAATGAGGAAGAGGAAAATTGTTATAGACAAGTGACAACCTCTGCCACAGAGACCATTTTACCTGTCTCTTTATACAACTATTTTTGATGGAATTACCCCTTAAAAAGCAAATACCAGGCACAGGTGATTGTGTTAGGCATACAGTTACTGCTCAGTAGATTCCAACTGGGTTATTGAATTAGAACATTTATTCAGTCATTACACTGACGAAGGGCAGAGGAAAATATGAACTCCTCTGTTTGAAGACTTGGTGGTGATGGCCAGAACAAACATTCTCTTAATGTCGACCTGGCTTGCAGAAAGCCCAGCTGTTCCCAAAACTCAGCATGGGTTAGAACTTGATCTTTCCTTTGTTGCTGTTTCAAATGACAGTTCTTCGTTAGCACATTGTGCAAGGTGGCTACTGGTGCCATAAGAAAGTGGTTGGGGACTCATGAAATTTACTTCTTAGCCAGAAACGTATTAAGCTAAAGTAATGAGGCAATGACATTAAAAAAAAAAAAAATCTGTATTCCAAAGCATTACTTGCCAGTGATTGCTCGAGGAAACTTGACCTTGACATGGCATACCAGCATATATTGAATATTGCAAGCATTTTAGGGTCACCTGATCAACGGAAAAGCCAGACCATATGTATTAGATCATTAGAAGTTCAGTTTGGTTGATTTACGCTCTGAAGTGTCAATCATTACAAGTAAAAAATTATTGAGCATATTACTGTGGTATGGTTTTTTGAAGGGGCAGCTACAAAGATAAATGATGCTGTATTTTGCTTTCAGAGACTTTATCATTTAGTGTAGATAATGAGATGTGGATGGCAAAATTAACAAAATTAGTAAGGTAGAATGTGAGGAGGGCTCTAATCGAGACACAGAGGGATTCAGATTGAGTGTGGGGAGAGGGCTCGAGGAAAGTCGCATGAGAGAAGGTGGGAACTGCATTTTGAAAGGTGGGGCAGCTTCGGCTCATGGAGACTGGTTAGAGGACAGCAGAGCAATGGCAGTGAAGGGAGCAGCTGAGAAAAGCCTGGGAGAGAAGATAGCCTGGGGCATCTTCGAGGCTGCTGATGTAAATATTTATACTTTGGGAAAAGGGCCCCCCTAAGCACATCAGCTTAGGGAAAATTCTGCCATTTAAATTAAATATTAGCATATTATTCAATATGCTCTGAGAAGGCCCTTTCTTTAAAGATGCAAATTTACATCTATGTCAAAGCTATGGTCTTTCCCGTGCGGGCATGCATGTTTAAGTCGCTTCAGTTGTGTCCGACTCTGTGAGACCCTATGGACTGCAGCCCACCAGGCTCGTCTGTCCATGGCATTCTCCAGGCAAGAATCCTGGAGTGGATTGCCATGCCCTCCACCAGGGGATCTTCCCGACCCAGGGATCAAATGTACAGATGTGAAAGTTGGAAAGTAAGAGGCTGAGCACCGAAGAATTGATGCTTTCGAATTGTGGTGTTGGAGAAGACTCTTGAGAATCCCTTGGGCCACAAGGAGATGGAACCAGTCAGTCCTAAGGGAACGCAACCCTGAATGCTCACTGGAAGGACTGATGCTGAAGCTGAAGTTCCAATACTTTGGCCACCTGACGTGAACATCCAAATCTTTGGAGAAGACCCCAATGCTGGGAAAGATTGAAGGCAAAAGGAGAAGAAGGAGGCAGAGGCTGAGATGGTTGGATAGCATCACTGATTCAGTGGACATGAACTTGGGCAAACTCGGTGAGATAGTGAGCGATAGGGAGGCCTGGCATGCTGCAGTCCATGGGGTCGCAAAGAGTCAGATCCAACTTATAGACTGAACAACAAAAGCAACTTTGTTAAACAGTATTACGGGAGCAGGAAAGCGCTTTTTTACTGAGGTGCAGAGTGTTGGAAATGTGGTTTGGCAGTGTTTCCAGGAAGCAGTGGGTTTGCTGGGTATCTAGCCAGTCTCTGCTCACATATACACCACTCAGACTGGCATGCTGGCCCAAGAGCAGAAGAGGCCTCTGAAGCCAGAGTTCTTTCTTCTTTACCATCTGTTCTACTGCTCATCCAAAAAGAAAGTAAAAAGCAATGGTCTTCAAAGTTCATTTGCTCCTTTATGCCCTAAAAGTATTTTTGAAAGTTATGTACCCCCTTACATATTTGTTACCTTGCAAGTTTTTAACTCATAAATTTAAATAATTACAAAGGATGAAATTTCTATTACATTACAAATACTGAAATTTTAAAGAAAATAATACGTCACTCTTTTATAGTAATTCAGTGACATACATACAGCATAGTCATTAAAATATTTTAAAATTTTATATTGGCATACAGCTGATTAACAATATTGTGTTACTTTCAAGTGTACAGCCAAGTGTTTCAGTTATACATATGCATGTATCTAGTCTTTTAAAATTTTTTTCCCATTTAGGATACTGTAGTCATTTGAACACTATCATCTGATTAAAAAAAACACATGGAAAGCCTTGACTTAATAGCAGGAAATTCTATATATTTTCACCTTAAAAATCACATTTCATTCTTCTTCCATCATAGAATTTTCTCTTATTATAACATAGTTTCATGTTTTGAAATCTTTTATTGATCAACCTATAGTGCTTTTATACCACAAAAATATGTTTAAACATTGAAACAAATCACTTTCTGTAACTCTAAGTCTCTAAGTTTCAAAACAAAATTCTTTTGGATTGAGTTATCATCATAATTATTATTAGTTCACAGTTGATCAAAATAACATGTATATACACTATACATTTTAATACATATTACCCCATTCCAGTATTCTTGCCTGGAAAATCCCATGGATGGAGGAGCCTGGTGGGCTGCAGTTCATGGGGTCGGGAAGAGTTGGACACGACTGAACGACTTCCCTTTCACTTTTCACTTTCATGCGTTGGAGAAGGAAATGGCAACCTACTCCAGTGTTCTTGCCTGGAGAATCCCAGGGACAGGGGAGCCTGGTGGGTTGCCGTCTGTGGGGTCACACAGAGTCGGACATGACTGAAGTGACTTAGCAGCAGCAGTCATAAGAGTAAAATACTATTGGTGATGTTTCTCTTACTGATAAATATGGGGTGAGAGTTATGTTTCCCTATTCATGGAGGCTCTGCAGACATAAAAATTTTCAATTACTCCTTTGTTGGGCACCTTGAGTTTGTTGCATCCTTTGTGTAGCTGAATAGTGCATCTTTCTCTTTTTTTTAAGAATGTGTGAAGAATGGGGAAGGAGGCTGGGAAAAGACAATTGGCTTGCTACTTCAAGATGCTTTCAATACAGATTGATTTTATAAAAGAATACACATTTGAAACTTGCAAATCTGGAACATGTTACCTCTAAAACTATTTTATCTGTGCCCATAGAGGCCTTGGGAGGTCCTCAGGCATTTAGAGCCCAGCTTGAAGATCACTGCTGTATGGAAAAGAAAAGTGACTCTGATGTCTCATTTTGCTTTAAAACTGGCCATCTTCCCCTAAATAAATCATGTATCCTCAATGGGGGCTTCCTAGGTGGCATTAGTGGTAAGGAACCCACCTGCCAATGCAGGAGACTTAAGAGATGCAGGTTTGATCCCTGGATCAGGAAGATTCCCTGGAGGTAGCCATGGCAACCCACTCTGGTTTTCTTGCCTGGAGAGTCCCATGGACAGAGGGGCCTGGGGGGCTACAGTCCATGGGATTGCAAAGAGTCAGAAAGGACGACAGAAGCAACGTAGC